>JADOBS010300548.1:0-10844 GCA_015708375.1 Cydonia oblonga | reverse complement strand
TTGTGCCAAGGTATCAATTTTTATTTTAATAGTTGTGCAATTATTTGTGAAATTGTATATCCAGGTTAACTGATTGTCATTAGTTAGTGACATTATGCTTGGGATAGTTGCTTGTCCAATTTTTTATCGTTCCGCCTTTAACCACATTTTGAATGCTTAACAAGCCTTTTCTTTTGAAGTAATGGAGTTGAAGTAATGGAGTTGAGTTTTGGGTTTATTGATAAATTTGAGTTTTATTGTTAATTTCATTTTGTACTTAATAGTAATTATGCAATAGGGTAAAATAGACAATTAACATTCAAAATTTTAAGTTGGGTGTAAAAAGAGGTTGCATGGGTTTAAATAAAATTTCCAATATCGTATTCTGAACACACCCAACATGTTTAACTTGAGATAATCTTACACTCCAAAAGTTATTTTCTTCAACCTCTCAAACCTATTCTCACTCTCCATCGTTGAACAAAGTAAACAATAATTGTGGTAGCGAATTTCTGCCGTCTTGACGAAAATGTACTTATAGGAGAGAGTCGACCATGGTGTTAGGGTTTTGCCCTACATATGGCTGCATCCTATTGGCCAAGGTGTATGGAAAGAATATTCTTAAATTACTAAATAGGAAATAATATCTTGAGATAATTTGGAAGTATCCTTAATTGATTAAAATAGGGACTAATTACTTGATTGAGTCAATCTTCAATTGGGAATGTATTAAAGATGAGATTTGGTAATTAATCTCCATCTTTAATGCCTTTGACTTTCCCTTACCATGGGCAGGTGTACTGTCAGCAGTCGTATTCAACTGTTTAGACCTTCAGGGGTGCTGAGCTGCGTGTGAGAGTATTTGCCAATTTAATAAGAGCAATTTTGTCTTTCTTGAGTGAAAGTCTACATGTCGCCTCCAGGATTTTTGGAATTATTTTAGGTTCTAGAATAAACCACTAAAGACACAAATAATTGCACATGTATATACATAAATAAAAGTTAGGCTTTTTAGTCAAAATGGTCCCTAAGATTTGCATAACTCCTTATTTTGGTCCCTAAGATTTGAAATCAATAGAATTGGTCCTTGAGATTGTCTACCATCAATCATTTTGGTCCTTTTGTGAAAAACCTCTATTAAATAAGAATAAAATTATCAAAATACCCTCAATTTTTGCCAAATCATTTTGGCCTATTGTTTATTAAATTGAGGGTATATTTGTCATTTTGATCCTTAACATAATTTTGCACGGAATGACCAAAATGATTGATGTTGGACAATCTCAGGGACCACTTCTATTGATTTCAAATCTCAGGGACCAAATTGATGTGTTATACAAATCTCAGGAACCATTTTGGCTAAAAAGCCTAAAAGTTAATTTTGAGGAGTGGAACATAAAATCAATTGTTTGAAGGCTCCACGTGAGGTTTAGATTCATATATATATTTTCGTTGCCATCAATCTTAGTGATGTTCATAATGTCGGTCATATAATACGAAGATGAGACAATTTTCAGTCGACGAACGATCGAAAACGAGAAGATAATTTTGTACAGCTCTGCTGTAGAGCTGTACCAAAATGGTGTTTCTGCATGTCAGTTTCGAAATTGGTTTAAAAGGTCAGTAACTACAAATCGAACGTAAGTTTTCAGCAGGTAATCACTGAAATTGTTTGTCGTGAAGAAGAGGTTGTGCTTTGTTTTGTTTTTTTTTTTATTCATAAAACCATACGAGGTTTTGTTCTTCGGGGTGGAAGATCCGGGGTGTTATGTGGATATTGGAGAGGGTGCGTGTAAGTGGTTTGGGTTACTTACATCAGTGTTTGAAGATAGTTTCTTAACAGAAAATATTGATTGGGAGTGTTTGCTCAATAAAATTTGGAGTGTTAATAAAACCACCCACCCTTAAACATTGTTTGACTATAAGTCCAAAACGACATCTGTCTGGACATAAACTCATACCAAAACAATTTCACGTGAGGAATCCTACTTACATGGCAATATATAATCGACCTTATTACGAACTAGCTCTTAATCCAGTGTCTTCAAAGTTAGAAAATGTCCCGAGTTCATTTTCTTTATTTCTATATATATATATATAGGAAGCTTTTATTGGAAGGGATCTCTATTTTTTTTTTTATATATAAAATTGGAGATTAGTTGTGGGGTTCATACCACATCGAACTTTAACAATCCGAACTGTCTATTTTTCAAGTTGCACCTCCTAGATCATCCTTGCAAAATATTAGCCAAATCAGAAATATTTAAGACATCTAATTGGATTAAAAAAATTAACAAATACTTTGTTATATAAGAAACAATAAAATTTTATCTTCTTAATTAAATAGGCAAATGATTTCGGATTGAATTGAATTTTTGCAAGAATGATCTATGAATCAAGACTTACAAAATAGATGGTTCGGATCGTTGAAGTTTAATGTGGAGTGGTCCTCACACTTAATCCCCCTTTGCATAAGGGGCATGTGTGTGTGTGTGTGTGTGTATAGAGGCATATGGTGCACATAAGAAATAGTACCATACAAAAATTCAGCTTAAATCTTTTCTAGAGAGAGTTTGAAAAATGGTGCATTTTATTGCCTTATTTGGGCGGTCAGTTGGGCATTGGGAGCATTTATACTAAACAGATTCGTGCTAGTGGTCAAAATCACTCTCTTCTAAATTTCAGGTATACTGATTGTCATATAGAAGACACATGGGTTGTGGGAAGACACAGAGAGGACAAAAATGGGCTATGGCCTGCCCCTTAGCTTGCTATGTTTAACCTTATAATTGACTGATTGCCTTGAAGGAAAGTGAACCGCAAACAAGAGCTACAAGAACCTTACATACATGTTAAATCCTTTAATGAACCAAGATTAAACATAGAAAAGAAAGTCCCATAAAGTTCCATTCTATGTTTTGAATCTTTTTATAGTAGTTGCGAACTTTCACACACTACCATTTTCTCCTCGTACCCTCCTCTCTCAAATCTAGGCTTGAAGGTTGAATAGATTAAAGAAGAATAAATAGATAAATGGACGGTGAGCTCCCTGAGAATGTAGGACATTTCGCCTTCAGGTTTGAGAGTGGACGCTTTGTGTCCTATATCGCCTTCTCAAGTGGTGAATAGCCTAATAGTTAGAGTTTTCCTCTTCAACTCAATGTGTCTCGGGTTCCAATCCTTCCCCTAGCGTAAATTAAAGTAGTAATATCACTTGTATTAAAAAAAACCCTGTATTTTTATTATAAAAAATAAACAAAAACAAAAGATGGGTAGAAAAGGGAATGAGAAGTAGAAGTGTGAAAATTGGTAATTACTATATGAGATTAAGGTTCTAAAAGATGCTAGGCGCCAGTCGGCGAGCGGACTAGGACCTAGAGCCTAGGCGGCTAGGTGGACTAGACATATTAAGTAAACTTATTATATATCGTATAAATAAATGTTTGTTTATACTTAAAAAAGACATAATTGTATTGTGATACATAAACTGAAAGATACAATTATATATAGATTAGAAAGTATTAGAACATATTGAAAACATAGGGAACCAGAATATAATGATTGTTCATCCTAGGTATTCAACAAGGCTCTTACCATTTATTTTAAAAAATAGAATGCAAAATGAAAGTTATCTATTTTCTATTTAAGTGAAAATCGCAACCTAAGTGAGTACCTAGATGGATATAGGGGGACTAGGCGAGCACCTAGACGGATTAGGCGGTACCTAAACAGGTCTAGGAGTCATTTCTTAATTTTTAAACATCTAGGGATTCATCGGGGTATTGGCTAGCCGCCTAACGCCAAGGCCACGCTAGACAATTTTTAAAAAGTGTATGAGATACGGAAAAAGAAGTGGTAGACTGAGATTCATACATGAGAAAGAGGCTTATTAAGATTAACTAGCATTGCAACACACTACTTGTGTGAATAGTTGAGATAGTGGTGGTGGTGGAAGAAAGCTTTGAGATTTTATTTTATTTATTTATTTATAGTTTTAAGCAATTGTTCTTTTTTATGAATAAAAAAGAAATTAATTTTGTTGTGGTTTAACATAAGTACTCATGATTTAGTAACTACTTTTTTTATAGCTCAATTATGAAGGGTTAAAATGGTGTTTTACAAGGATTTTGGTAGATCAGGAGTGTTGGCTTAATAAATAGTATAGAGAAAGAGAGTTATTGATATGCAATCACTGATTTCAGGATCTCATGAGGCTCCAGCAGTGTCGAGTTAAGATTAATGATAAATCATGTTATCAACTACCTCAACAACCGAATAAGAAATACAATGCAGAACTAAGTGCTTGTCAATGTTCATGCTACTGAGGAAGATAACAACTCTGCAAAAAAATAAATTTGGAACTCTGAATACAATCAAGCCCATTCCCAAAGCCCCTAAGTGAACAAGCCCAATGTGCTGGTGAACATTGGAGATCTCTGGATCGATTGGGATTTAGTTTGGAAGAAATATTTTGGATTAACCTGAAGAGTTATTTTAAGAGTTATGTTGATTGAAGAATTACTTTAGTTTTTTTCTTTTCTTCTTCTTCTAATGTTGAGATTGAATTTAACAAAGGTTGATGGTAGATTGATGGTAGATTGGTGGTAGATTGGTATTTTGGTTGCTGCAATATTTGCAATTTGCGCTTTACTCGTCTCTGCATTCCAACGTTCGTACGAGATCTCACCACATAAAGGCTTGTCAGCTGACGTATTCCTTGTGGCAATGAAAGATGGAGATTCTTGATACTAGTCATGCCTTCATGGATAGATCGGTCTGATCATTGGGACTTCGAAAAGGCCCAACTCGCACGCCTTCGGTTGTAAATAAAAATTGTTTGCTCTTTTTGCTCACCTCTAATCTTTGGGTTAAAATTTAAAATTAGATTTTAAACTAATTCAATCATTATCTACTTGTTGGATCTGAAATAAATTTTGGGTTAAAACCTAAAATTTGACCAAATTTAGCCCAGAATTCTGGCCAGGATTAAAAGGTTGACCCAGCTTAATTTTTTATTTTAAAATTTTAAATACATTAAATTTAGGGAGTTTTAACGAAAAGCCCACGGTACTGTTCACTTTAACGAAAAACCACATTTTTACAGTAAACGTCAAACCTGGTACTATTCACTTTACTCTTTATTTTGTCCTTATCGTTAAAACTCAAAGTTTTCAAGACCTTTTCATTAGTTTTCCTTTAAATCTAATGCTAAGATCGAATTTGATCAAATTTAACAGTAAAAAAAAATCTAATGGCCCAAAATTAAATCCAAAGGCTAAAATAATTTAAATTTTATTTAAATTAAAATTCATCCAAAAGCTCTATAAATAATATCTCATGTTGCAGGTTTAGTGAATTTTCAACTTTTATTGGAATCTAATATTTTTAGGTTAAAATATTCATAAAAGTAAATTATGATAAACTACATAAATTTTCTTTTAAAACAAGTTACCAAAAAAAAAAAAAGTTTTGCTCAAATTCATTCTTTAATAATCTTGGACTAAAACTTTAACCCATTGGAGTAGAAAAATTATTTTTGAGTTAAAACCTAAATTTGCTAAATTAAAAATTTAGGTTTTAACCCCAATAATTGGAATTAGTTTTCATAGGCCTGGTTTTTATTTATGGCCCAAACATGGTCTTTTGTAATATTTTATTGGTTACCTCATTTCTGACAGAAGAATCAAATTAATTTGCGACACTTAATTTCAGGAATTAATTGATTAATTTTTAATTTCAAAAATTATTTATGATAAAAATCTTAATTTAAAAGTATTGTCACAACACACAATTAAAACTTAAAAAAAAAGTGTACTTTATGTGTTGAACAAATTATAAAAGTATTCTAAAAAACAATGAGAATGGAAACAGCCAAAAAAAGAAACGGCCAAAAAGAAAATTCCAGTAAGCCCTTTTTCACCAAAAAGAAAAGAAAAAAAATGCACGAAACTCCTTGTCCTCTTACCATAATACATCTCAAGCCACACGAAATAAGGATTCCTGTGGACCCCATCAGAATCCCAACAAATTCTAACGGTCAATAATATTCAGTCCTCTTCCAATTTCCCTCTCCTCTCTCTGTACATGCCCCTCAAAAAAAAAAAGAAAAAAAGAAAAATGGAGCCTTTCTGCCCAAACATGGATCTCAAACTGGCATCTTTCCCACCAATTTCAGCAAGATTCGTGAAACCCATTTCACTTTCACTGCACTCTCATCGGTTTTCGTGCCCGTATCGCCGGGTGGCGAAGAAATGGAGGGTGTCTGTTGTCAATGCAAATTCTGAAGCCAAGTTTTCGAGTCAGGAGTTGGTGCGGACAATTGGAAAAGGGTTGCTTTCATTTGCCGCTGCCGTTGCTGCAAATTATGCTGTTGTTTGTTGTGATTATCCGGCGATGGCGGAGTCTCTGACGGTGGCTTTTCCGGCGTCACGCACTACTGAGGTGATTGATTTTGTTTCCATTTGATTGAGTGTTGATGGGGTCTGTTATTTGTGACCAGTACTAGTCAAATTATGAGTTTAATTATGTATGTGTAGATAATTTAGATGATATGCATGTTTAACTAAAGACTGAAGAGTAAGAAAACCGTAAACCAAATTCACGAATTAAGCTATACAGATTAAGAAAAATGAAGAAGAAAAAAGATTATTTCTTTGTTCAATACCAATTACACATATTTTGTCGAAGAATACAAGAATCTGACATCTGAGAATTGACAAGTTAAATTTCCATATATACTGAATGTTTCACTCTTAATGACACCGAGATCTTTTGTGATAAAAACATCACACTTGCCAAGTAGTATGATTCACATTGGGGGATAATATCAGTGTGGTTAGTAGTGGGCTTCTAACCCGTCACTCTAAAATCTTCACATGGTGTTTGACATTAATTGGTGTTTCCTTGATTGATAACCGGGTTTTCCTATTTTGCTTAGATTTCTTTCATTCATCAATTTTGTTACTGTGTCACTACTTTTTGCCACAGAACATAATACAGTTATTGCTCAGTTGGTTATTTTAAAGTCATAATTTGACTGTACTTGGATAGAAAATATGATGCCAATGACTAAGTGGATAAGGTTTTTCGTTTTCCAGGTGAATTCGGTTCAAACAACTCTTGTGGAGACTTGGGGTTTGATTAGGGAGACATTCGTAGACCCGACATTTAATCATCAAGGTATTTCTTTATCCTGCTTTTATCTAACTGAGGATCATACACATGCACACCAACTGTTTCATTTGAAGATTATTCAGACTCCATGATTCTAATCAGGATCTAATTGTTGAGTACTTTGGTTATTTTCATGAAATGAAACTGCTTAAGTATTTGGAAAGTTCAACTTTTTTCCTCCCATTTTGGGGTTTTCTAGCGTTAAAGACATGAATCTTTTCCTGCAGATTGGGATCAAAAGTTGCAGCAAACGATGACAGAAATGTTTCCCCTTAGGTCTGCTGATGCAGCATATATGAAAATCAGTGGAATGCTATCTACTCTTGGTGATCCCTTTACACGGATCATCAGTCCCAAGGTCTGCTTTTTACGTGGATGAATTCCATCTTTCTACTGTTTCAGTCACTTTTGTTAAGCTGGCAATTGCTAGCAAGCTAATTATGTTTTTCACTCACAGGAATATCAAAGTTTTCGAATTGGAAGCAATGGAAATCTACAAGGAGTTGGCCTTTTCATAAATACGGAACCAAGAACAGGCCATTTGGTTAGTGAGATGCAAAAAGATCCTTTTTTTCAAATATTTATATCAAGTAAACAAATGAAAAAGTGATATATGCTGTTCCTAGGATACATGGTTTCTTCAAGGGATTAAGAAAGTTAACAAACCAATGATGTTTACAAGTTGCACTCAAAGTTTGACAAACTATGCACGGTTCTACAAAAACTTATTTCTATTTTTTTTCGTGTATTCTTTCCAAGATTAGTAGCTATTCATTCTTAATGGATTGACTTTCACAATATTTATTAAGCTGTCCATCATGCACTTTATACGACAATGCAGGTTGTTTTGTCATGTGTAGAGGGTGGCCCAGCTGCTCGTGCTGGTATACATGAAGGAGATGAGTTGGTTGAAATTAATGGTAAATCAAACTTCCAAACATTTGGCATTTTATTTTGTGAAGCTGAAAATGTAAACATCGTATTTGGTATTTGAATCATACTATAAGTGCGTTGCATACAATCTTCGGTTCAAACCATCAAAATTATTTCAAATCCTTTATGGAACAATCCTGCTCAAGTGAAATCACATTCTTGATTTGTAAAAGTGATATGTAGAACTCGCTGTGGAATTGTTCTGCTTCTTTAACTTACAAATTCTTCTTTGGATTATTAAAACTGTAAATAAAATATTCAATTAGTTTTTCAATGCAGGATGTTCCTTAATCAAGAAAATGTATTCTAAAATGTTAACATTTTAATGTTCTTTGTTTACATTTCAACTCGCTTTTCATTTTTTCAAATACTGTCCTGATGTTCAGGAGAGAAGGTGGATGGTATTGACACTGAAGTAGCTGTGCAGAAACTTAGAGGTCGAGTTGGAACAACTGTTACAGTAAAAGTTCATAGAGTAATCATCAACTCTCTTTGTTTACAAGTTGCAGCAAACATTAGCAAATTGCTTTGCGTTACTAAATTCACATTCTGTTTCCCAGGGAAATGATATCGGAGGTGATTCTGGTATAAAAGAGGTATTAGACCACCTATCACATTGGGTTTCATTGTGTAATATATTTGGTTTCTTTCTGTCAGTGTCAAGCAAATTCATGTACTTAATTGAACAATGGTTTTACCCATCTGTTTGAAGGTAAAACTACCTCGTGAGTACATTAAGCTTTCCCCGATTTCAACTGCTACCATCCCTCATAAAACCCCAGATGGACGTCTAACCAAAACAGGTTATGTGAAATTGTCAGCCTTTTCTCAGGTAATTCTTACTTTCAATTGTTCTCTTGGCAATGCAGAAATTTTCAATAAAACAAAATAAACAAATAAATTGGTTCAGAGCATAAAAACTTGTCTAACATTTGGTTGTTTAATTGTTACTTTATTTCGTTTACAAAAGAAGTTATATGTAGATTTGTATGTACAGATATGTATATTTATATGCAGAAAGATCTTGCAAGAGTCGTTATATGTATAACTAAATATTCTATACATATTTTTAAAAAGCTTTCATTCGATTTCGACAGACTGCTGCAGCCGATATGGAAAATGCTATTAATGAAATGAAGAGGCAGGGTGTACACTCATACATACTGGATTTACGAAACAATCCGGTAACTTTTCTATTCTCATTTACATAAATGAAACTTCGTAATAGTTCATTTACTGGCCTGCTTTCTTCCTCCAACTAAATTCTTCAGGGAGGACTGGTTAAAGCAGGACTTGATGTTGCCCAAATTTGGCTAGATGGGGATGAAACTCTAGTGAATACTATCGATCGAGAAGGGAACTTGTTACCCATAAACATGGTCAATGGGCATGCTATAACACGTGATCCACTTGTTGTGCTCGTAAGTTTTGATTTCTACGTAGACTGTCAAAATATGCCACAGAAGTAACTGTTTCTTCTTACATCATCATCACAATCGCTTCCAATCTTCCACGTTTTGAACAGGTTAATGAGGGCAGCGCGAGTGCAAGTGAGATTCTGGCAGGGGCACTACATGATAATCGCCGAGCCACTCTTGTGGGGCACAGAACCTTCGGAAAAGGAAAAATCCAGGTAAGCGGTTCTTCTAAAGCACGAAATTTTAATGTAGCTAATTACATCAACTAGAAAAGTTAACTCAAACTAATGTACGTATTACAAAATGCTTTAGTTTCATTTCCAAATTGCAAACTTCATAGGTAGCTGTGATGTTTTTCTTCTCGACAAGCACCATAGCTCTTGTTTTTCTCTAATCGAATTACATGCAATTTGTAATCTCACGGTTGACCACTGCTGCACTTATCCTAAATCTGTCAAGATCAAAGAATCTGTCATGGTTTCCTATTCGGCAGTGTTATCAAGCACCAAACTAATGGATATGATGTTGCTTGTTTCCCGTGCTCCTTCCTACAGAGTGTCACGGAGTTGCATGATGGATCAGCGTTATTCGTCACCGTGGCCAAATACTTATCGCCCGCGCTTCATGACATAGACCAGGTTGGCATTGCACCTGATGTTCAATGCACAACTGAAATGCTCAATTCTCCCAAGGAATCGACGTCGAAGGAGACGAGTTCAGTCTCATCATCTCTAGAAGCAGATTCATGTGTCTTGGTAGCCGAACACGAATTGGACATTCAGGAATCCAAAGGCACTGCTTCTTGAAGACAGGATCATCCAGTAATTTAAATCTGTACAGCATAGGAATTGAACGTACAGATGTGAAAAGGAACATGAAATAGCACACTTGCGTTTGCACATCGTGTGCGGGTAAGAACTAGTAGAAGGTTAAATAGGTTGTAGTGTAACTCATCCATGATTTTAAAAAATAAGAAATTTGTGCGTAATTTCTCCTTTGTTTTTTGTTCTTTTATTATTTTTATGTTTTTATGCAATGGTGCTCATTCCGTAACCTTTCTTCAACTATCCAAATCGATTTATATTTTAGTATTTTATTCATAAATCATTCTTATAAAAAAAATTAAATAAACCCAAAACTATTTAGTCATTCAATTATAATGAAGAAAATGGACAAATACAATATTTTAAAGAAACACTTTATAATTACTGTGGATGCAAATTTCCGCCGTCTTCTCCTTTGATGAAATGCACCTGCAAATAATAATACTTAAGATTAAGGTCAAAAGCTTCAAGCGCTCACGATGAATGGTGGGGGGGGGGGGGCTTTGGGCGAAGAATA
>JADOBS010300547.1:0-10842 GCA_015708375.1 Cydonia oblonga | reverse complement strand
TGCTTCCCTGTCTCTGTCCATTTACATACTTACCTACACCAGTGACCGGAACAATCTAGTGAAGGTCACAAACTTGATACTTTCTGTTGTACCAAAGTCCTCGCTGATTTTGTGCATCAACACAATGAAATAATAATAAATGTATGCGACTAAAATATTTTTAAAATATTGTACGAACTTGTAATTTCACCTAACCTTGAAAGTGCAAATTGTAATTTACTCATAAAATTTTACTTTGAACTAGGACTCAAGCCAATCCATCTACCCCACCCAATTTGGTTTTGTTATTTTTCTTCATAAACAAGTAAGTAAATGTTATATTTTATACCAATACTTATATCATAAAAGAAAAAAATTAATGTTCATTGAACAATAATTGAGAACTTTTACCTTTAAAAAATGAAGAAATTTTGTAAGTTATACGTCGTAAAATCAAATAAATTTTAAGCAGTCAATACTACGAACAATATAGTAAATTATGATAACAAATCAAAAATTGCCCAACAAAAAAAAATAAAACAAAAGAAATATAGGCGGTTTGGTTTGCTTATGTGGTTTTCATATAAGACATCAAATCAAAGTAAGGGCAGTTTGGTTCTATTTAATCCAAAATTACACTCTACTAGCGTAAAACTCAAACCAAATTGCTTGTATATATATATTTTTTTTTATCAAGAAATGAAATAGCTACCCTACCGAAGAATTTCTTTTAGAATTGACGTTGAACTATTGTGAATGTAGATATTCGCAGTTCAAAATATTGTGAAAATTCAACTTAGAGAGACGAAAGTAAAATCTCAAAAAATAGTGGGTGACGTAAGTGTAATTTGTGGTATATTATGTTCCACTTTGTAATTTGACTTTTTATCACGTCTAGTTCTGCAATTGGCCTCCATCCAACAAAACGTCATCATCTTACTTGTCCTCCTGCAGAGGCGCGCCGCCCACCCATCACTGCTACACAGACCAGTCACCACCACCACTATCAGTTCACCAAACCCCAACCTCTCCAACCGTTTTGATATCTGGGGCACCCAAAAAACCCACAACCAATCAAATCCCACTCCAAATCCATCAATGGAGTCCGTCGGCGTCCTCATGCCAGTCCCAATGTCCCCGTACTTAGAGCAAGAGCTCGAGAGGCGCTTCAACCTCCTCAAGCTCTGGACCGCCCCTGAAAAAGCGGAGTTCCTCAAGGCCCACTCCGGCGCCATCCGAGCCGTCATCGGCAATGCTGGGAACGGAGCCGACGTCGGGCTCATCGAGGCGCTGCCGGAGCTGGAGATCATCGCCAGCTTCAGCGTCGGAATCGATAAGGTGGATTTGGAGAAGTGTAGGGAAAAGGGTATTCGGGTCACGAACACGCCGGACGTTTTGACCGACGACGTGGCGGACCTTGCGATTGGGTTGGCGTTGGCTGTGTTGCGACGGCTCTGTGAGGCTGATGGGTATGTGAGAAGTGGGGGGTGGAAGAACGGCGACTACAAGTTGACCACCAAGGTTTTGTTTTTGTTTTTTTACTGTTTTAGACATAATTTGGATTTGATATGTTTTTATAATTATTAATTGTGCTTGGTTTGCATTGCTTGTGGATTGACAACTAATCTCTTAAAATGTTTTAAGAGAATTGGAGATTGTGGTAAAAAAAAAAAAAAACAATTGTTGAAGTAAAAAAGAGAGGAATAAGAAATGTGATATGGATATTGAAAAGTTGAAAGGGTAATTTTTGATATTACTTTACTGTTAAGATTCAAGAACATCATGATATGAGGTTGTGGATTTGATGTTCAACTTGTTGTGCAGTGGCAAGAGCTTGTAGTGCCTGCAGCTTTATGTGAAAATTAGTAGTCCGTCGAAAAGCATTACTCACTCGAAGATGTCTTCAAATGTTAGTCTGTATTGAAATCGGCTTTGTAATAATGATGTGTTACTGCAGGTCATCTGTTTTCGATTCTTGTCTGGACAGGTTCTTCTACAGATGCAATAAGGGATTCTTTCTGGCGTAGTTGACTGTTTATTGTTTCTTATTCTCTGTGTATGCATATCTTTTTCCTTTTTGTTTATGGAGTGTCCCGTGCTTACTTCTTTGATTGGAAAATGCTGATTCATTGGCTGCTTTATTCTGCGGTCTTCGAGTATGTCGAAGCTTTTTTCTTATCGCATAATTGAGGTTCTAAGTTTCAAGTTTAACAATGATACATTTGAAAATTGGTTTGGGAAGGCATAGTCGACTGTTCTTGTTCATTTTATGCGTTCCAAGCTCCAACTGTGTTTAATATGAGAGAATGCAGATTATTAGTCTTGATTTGATCAAGTTTCTGAATTTCGTAGACTGAATTAATGTAGTTCATTCTGAATTTCCAGTTTAACATACTGCATTGTAGAACTGGTTGGCAAAAGAAATTGTAACTGTTGATGTGCTGCATTCAACACTGTTCCGCATTTAATGAAGGAGAATGCTATATATTTTCAATGGTAAACGAAGACGTCTCTTCAAAGAATCATGGCCGGATGCCCATGATGTGTTGATAGGGTCGTTTAAGTGCAGTATTTTTGTGACAGAAATTAGATGCAGCTTTAATATGAAATGTCAAGTTGATGAAAAAACTGAGCAGTAGTTTGTATTTTCTACCTAAACAGAGTTAATTGTGAAGTTAGTAACTGCAAACAAGGTACATGTCTGCCCTGAATCTTCTCTTCGTTATAATTTTAATAGTTTTTCTTTCATTTCAGTTCACTGGAAAAACAGTGGGCATCGTCGGATTGGGAAGAATTGGAAAAGCAGTTGCCAAGAGAGCCGAGGCTTTTAGGTGTCCAATCGCATACTACTCCAGAACAGAAAAACCAGATTTAAAGTACAAATACTATCCAAGTGTTGTGGAGTTGGCCTCGAAATGTGATATCCTGGTTGTTGTATGCCCATTAACTCAAGAGACCCGCCACATTATTAATCGTGAAGTCATTGATGCTTTGGGTCCAAAGGGTATTCTCATTAACATTGGGAGGGGTGCTCATGTTGATGAATCTGAGCTGGTATCTGCACTGCTAGAAGGCCGGTTGGGTGGTGCTGGGCTCGATGTTTATGAAAATGAACCAGATGTACCTGAGCAGCTGTTTCAGCTCGAGAATGTGGTACTCTTACCTCATGTAGGAAGTGACACTGTGGAAACAGACACTGCCATGGCTGACCTTGTGATTGGGAATCTTGAGGCTCATTTTTTGAACAAGCCATTGTTGACGCCGGTGGTTTAACAGTTATGGTACCTAAAGGAAAAGTTTGCTGAAATCGGCATTGTCTTGATCAGATACCATTAATCTTCTTCAATTAATAACCGTTGTTCCCAGAATCGGCAAATGAATCTTAAACGCAAACAGGCTTCTGCTTGACTAGACGTGATTTCACCCCTTTATCCAATCAGTTATATTTTTCTGGATGTAGTTAGACAAAGGATGGTTCATTAACAAGTCTTTTTGCTTCGCTTCACAGCCGCTTGGAACCTCTCATATGCATTCAGCTCGATAGTCGCAGGCCAAAAGATCTCTCCTTTAACCTTAAAAGAAGAGACTGCAACTTCAAAGTTCCCTCAAAAGAGAGAAGGAAGAAGAAAGAGGCAAATGAGAGGAGAGAAATAGAAAAGGAATGTGATGAAAACAGTTGTAAGCCTTTGGATTGAGCTTTTGTTGTGAAAGCCCAAACCAATAAGGTCCAACGCAAACAAGCATCCACCATACAAAGTGTATGATCGTGCTTCTCAAATCTAACACTCTACTGGCTGAATTTCAATAAATCAACATTGTATTTTCCTTTTCGATTATATGCAAGTGTTGCAATTAGAAGGATGCACAATGAATACTAATTGTCGTTTAATTTTCTTAATGTACTCCACTTCTACTATGGAGGTCGAGCTTAACTAAATTAGTTAGAGCAGTGCTCCTTCTCAGGTTGAATTTGATGAGGCCAGGGGCACGTGCTACCTTCAATATCTCTCTTTTTCAATCATTTTTTTTCGGGAAACAGACAAGTTAAAAAAAAAAAACTAAACAATATCGACATCTCTCGAGTGCAATTCTATCACTAGATCCTCATTCAAGACCATCAAAGAAAAAATGTATATAATTTTAACGAAACGATATTTTTTCAGTAAATTTTGAAGTTAGTCATTTTTTCTTAAAATAATAAAAGGTCGATTTATGCTCAGTGGTTTATGTGGTCTATAGCATCATTAAGAGCCACTATAACAAATTGTCAACCGTTCATTTCCCCCGTAAGCCACCAATTATTCATGTTCATAATTTATCCTTGTAATTTCTTCTAGAACTTTCCATCTTATTCGTATGAGCTAAGCTCCAGTATGAGCCATATGTTGTTATTTATCAGTAGGGGTGGACCTTAGCATCACAATGAGTTAGTAATAATGTGGTTCAAATTCGTATTTAGGAAGAATCGAACATAATACCACTCACTTTCAAGTAAAGAAGAATATCACTAAACTATAGCACTAAGTGTTATTGAGGTGGCTACTTTAGATTGGCTATAAGATAGAGTTTTTTGGCAGGAGAACCCTAATATTAGGATGAGGTAAAAAGGTTCTCTTTCACTGGTTATAGTTTGCTTACTGTTGGAAGCTGTACTTTAACGTGGCACATCATGGTTTATAGCTCTCTCCTTTTTTATTTTATATTGAGGTTTTAAGGTGCTTCTGAGCACTTTTCGTGTGAAGGGAGATGAGAGGTGGTCTTTGATAGTGTATGACACCGTTTGCATCCTTTTGCTTGATTACTACGTAGTAATAGATTGGAACAATATGCCCCATTATTTTACATCGCGCAAAAGAATAGGCTGCAAGCGGTGCATGCAATATGGTTCTCCTAGGGCAGCAGAAAGTGGGGGAAAAAAGAAATAAAGAAAGAGTAGAAGAGTTGCACGGTGATTTAGGAGTGATCAAGGAGCTTGCTGAGTTTAGTTATTAGGCCATTTCCAATTGAGAGTTAGTTAGAGGGCTCGTTTTAACTATTTGGCTCTTCAAGAAATTAATATTTTAATGAACATTACAGAGCCATATTTGTCTCAATTTCCAACCGAAGGTCAAAGGGCCATAGGGCTCGTTTTAACCATGTTACAAAAAACTGTTTCCAATCGAGGGCCAAAGGGCCAAACATATTGTTTAATGTTGTTTCATGTTACTTAATTTAATTTAATGTTGTATAATGACTTAGGAAGTTATAGGAAAAAAAAAATAGAATTTCCAAAAAATATGAAACAAATTTTGTAAAATAGAAGTTATAGGAAAAAAAATGGAATTTAAAAAAAAAATATGAAACAAATTTTGTAAAATAAAAGTTATAGGAAAAAAAATGGAATTTAAAAAAAAAAGGAAACAAATTTTGTAAAATAGAAGTTATAGGAAAAAAATAGAATGAAGTGAGATAGTATGGAGTGGTGAAAATTATGTGAGAAATGGTGTAGGAATGGCTTAGGTATTTATAGGAAAAAAAAAGGCTTAAATTCATTAAAAAAAGAAATTGAATGCAACGGCTAGTCAGCTAGGCGTTTCAAATTTATGTTTAAACATTCTTGTCGATCATAACCGACATCCGACAGGATTGCTGCAATTTCTTGCCAGCCCTTTGGCCCTTTTGGCCCTTTCAGATTCCATGGAGCCCACGAGTCCTCTAGTCTAGCCCTTGGTTGGAGACGGTTTTCGGGCAATTTTCAGCCCTTTGGCCCTCTGGACCCTTCGGTTGGAGATGGCCTTACGGTAGTAACGTGGATCTTTGTTTTAGTCTTAGAATCAAAGTAGGTTTTTTTTTTTGTGGAACTTATCATTGTTGGGGTATGCCTTGTTTAAGCTTTGTGAAATATGTGTTATACTTGGTATGTTTATAACTAATATAATCATTTGTATGAAACTTTGATATATTATTGTTATTTTTGGTAATGTGCATATCATGATAATGTTGATTATATGTAGTGATAATGTTCATATGGCTGTTTGGTGAGAATCGAAGAAGTTGTAGCATTTTAAATTTTTTCAGAAACCGGTGAAAATTTCCATTTTTTCAACGACTATGATGGTAGACATCAGACATTGCCGACGTCAGCAATCAAAATGAGGTAGACATCAAGAAATATTTCGTTAGATTCCTGGAATATTCCTTAATAGTGTCAAGGTATATTATGTGATATTCTGTTAGTTAATGAACTATTTCGTCCGATGATAGTTAACGAAATATTTCGTATTAGGACAAAATATTCCAACAGATTCCAACCATGCGTGGGGCGAGTTGAATGGTGCACGACGGTGCTCATAGTGGCCAACGACGGTGCGTGGCGGCGGCCTGGGCCGAAAACCCAAAATGTCATTCTTAGCTAATTTTGATGCCCTGAATCATTTTAACGTAGTTTTATGGTTTCCTGCCACTTAAATTTGCACAGAGATCCAACCGTCGAATTGTCACAAAATTTTAGTATGTTGCTCTAAAAGCATAATAAGAACCTAGGAAGTTACGGATCGAAAATTTGATGTGCATATCTTTCAGATTGAATGACGTGGAATGTACACCATACCGTTGACGGTTGATTGAGGGTTGACTTTTGGTCAACGTGTCCCGAATCCCTCTAGATTGTTGTAGTTGACTGTACAAGTGAGATTTACGTGTTCTATTGAAAGAATTCTAAAACGAGACTTGTGATTTGTTATATGTGATGATTGTGTGTGACCGTCTCAATATTTGTGTTAGGAGCCATTGCATGGATTCCAAGTGAGTGACTTTAATATATGTGATATGCTTGATTACCCATGAATCCCCATGTTAGTATCCTTGGTGGATATGGCATGGTTTTATATTAAATTGTTAACCCATTGTCATGGGGAATTGTACATCGAACCTTGTATTATGTCTTGTTTCATTAAGCTGTTTTTACAGATGTTCATTGGATTCTACTTGGTTCCATTAAGTGGTCCAGAACCGGGTTTCGCTAGGGTTCCGTTGAGTGGTTTAGTTCCTTGCTCTGTGTGGACTCCGTTAAGTGGTCCGAAATCCATCCATCTGTCTTCGTTTGGATTTCGTTGAGTGGTTCAGAATTGTATCCTATTCAGATTATGTTGAGTGATAAGGAATCCCTCATACTCTGTGATTCCATTGAGTGGTCCAAAATCGTATCCTGTTCGGCTTCGATGAGTGGTCCGAAACCCGTTTTCAGTTGGACTTTGTTGAATGGTCCAAAATCGCATGCCATATCTTCGTTGGTTTGTTGATTCCTTGGATTCAGTCTAGAATGTGAAAGCTTAGGAGATGTAGGCTTCGGTTGAACTGAATCACTGTAACCCTAGTTTTTAGTGCATTTATCAACTGAATCACTCTAGCCCTAGATTTGAGAACCTTTGTGGTTTGATTTAGAAAGGCCGATGGATGTTTGGGTGACTCATTCTGGATTTTCAATGTGTTTATGATTTTATGAATACTGTTTATAAATTGTGATCGATGGACTTGTTTTATGATTATCACATACGTCGGATTATTGTCACTCATACGAGCTTTGCAACTTATCCGGCTTGTTGATTTGTCTGGTGCACCATTCCCATGGTGTAAGGGCGATTATGCAGGTGACAGAGTTTAGTTGATACGAGGAGCTTTGGAGTAGCAGTCAGAGTTTAGAGAATGGAGTGCTTAGGTTACCCCTATACATTTCCTTGTATTTCTTCTAGACTTTCTTTTGAGTGCCTACGGGCATGTAGCTTGTTGAACAATTGGTGTATTTATGATAGTGTATTTATGATAGAGACCCACCACCTTACTTTTATTTGTAAATTTCAGTATCATTATTCCCTTGTGTATTTCTTATTTGTATTCCTCGCACTTTCTACAGTAGAGTGTCGTGTGTTTATCCTTGATGTTGGTCAAGATCGGGGTGTGACATTATGTCCCTATTAAGTTGTGGTTTTGCTCACCCTATACATTTTAGACCTTGTAGGTTCGGTACAAGATTAATGAAGGGTAGACGAGCTGAGGTTATGCTAGACGAGAGATTTTAAGAATTTTATTTACTTTTATACACCTTGTAAGGATATTAGAGTTATTTGTATATGAGAAGTTCGTTTTTATTTTACTTTTAGTTTTTAGCTAGCACATCGGGTGCAAGGTTTATTTTTCCACCAACCCCAACTCTAGGGCGTGATATGCTTCCTTATCAATCATCTTATAAATTTGAGCTTCAACCCTATATATATGTGTGTGTGTGTGTGTGTGTGTGTGTGTGTGGTGTTCTAAAAAGTGGCTTAGGCTCTAGTCGTCAGTCAACTGCCGTTGTTAGCTCATATGTGGTCACAAAAACGAAAAGCTAATTAGACGGCAATTGGGCAAAGTTAGGCGTGATTAGGCGGAACTAGGTGGGGGTAGACGGAGTTGGACGGGGCTGGGCGGGCTTATGTGGAGACCGAAACTTGCAAAAAAAAAAAATTAGTTGCAGTGGCAACAACTCGTGAAGAAGATGAAGGCTTCAATATTTTCTTAGCATCACGATGTCGTTTTTTGGTTTGCTAACTTTTTATTTGTTTACTTTTTTTTTGTAAACTCAATGTATCGACCTCACTATTTCTTCTCTTCCTGATTTAAACTTTCTGACCTCACCTGTCATTTGTCCTTTTTTTTTTGGACAACTAAAGGCATAAACCTTTACTAAGCACACAACACATAGTTACAAACAATTGGTCCACATACAACATAAACAATCCAAACAAGACCAGCCCAAAAAACAGAAAAAGCCCAACCAAAAGGTGAACCCAAACTAAAGAAAACTGAGAACAACTTGGAACTCTCTAGCATCCAACGCCACTGCCAGAACTAAGTATACCAACCCTCCAACAGCCTGCATAATTCATATCGAATAGCCCTAGAAGTGGAGGAAAAGAAGATGGCAACAACCTCCAAGGAACACAATAAAGATCGGCACCACAAATCGAAGAAAGCTCGCATGAGACAATCCTGGAGCAATAGAGGCAACAAGGCCAAGCTGAGGCAAGAAGGTGGTGAGAACACCCGAGTATGGATGCAAATTTCTTCCTCCTAGATCTTGGAAAAAATTACACCTACAAAACAATTAACACATTTGGTCAAGGCCAAAAGCTTCACGCGCCCACAATGAATTGGGGGGAGGGGAGCTTTGGCCAAAGAACCTCTGATGCCAAAGTTAGAATTTTAGAGAGAAAATGTTTGAGAATTCTAGAGAATTTTAGCAAGAGAGTTCGAAGTGAACTTTGAAGATAATGGTGGGGTTTAAATAGGAGAGTGGCCGGCCTCTTTGGGTGAGAGAGGACCGACCCCTTAACTCCCTTTGTAGGCTAGGTTCTTGATTTGTGTCAAATTGGGAGTTATGGAAATAATTGGCTAATTAATTAGCAGATAGAATAATTGCCTAATTAACTAGCTAATTAATATGATAAAAGGGCAAAATGTGATGAGATATATAAGGCATGGCCGGTCCCTTTGGGAGAGAAGGTGACCGACCTTTTATGTATTTTTTTGGTTGTAATGGATAATTTAATTGACAATTAATGGATTAATTAGGCAATAAACCCATTAATTAGCTAATTAACATAATTTAAAAGGAATGTGTTTGGGAATTACCTTGTAGAAAGGATTTGATGTGGATGGATGAAATATGTTTTGAATTGTTACCTATTTTGGGTACTTTTGACTTGGTTGAGGGATGATTGCCCACTGCTTGCGCGTGGGAATCCTGATATTCCTTCAAGGGTATTTTTGTCTTCTTCTATCCAAAAATCCATGTGTCGCCTTATGATTATTTTTTGCTCCGTAAATACCCCCACACCTGTTGGGCTGCTTGTAGGATTTGACAGCAGGTGTAGAGATCTTCTTGCTTTAGGAAACGTAGGACTGCTTCCTATTTTGATGTAAATTCCCTCTTTAATAGGAAATTAGGCCCTTCTAGGAAAGGGAAATAAATTTCTCTCAAAGCCTATCTAAGTCCACCTTAAGTGGGTTATTAAATCAACTTTGGAGAACAATTTATTCTACCCTACAAGAGAGAGAAAGCTTAGAGGATATTTGTTCCCCCTCATCTAGCAATCTTCTACATCTTGCTTGTCGAAATGACTATCTTTCGTTGATTTCTTCGTCTTCTCCAAGCCGCACCGATGTAACAAAAAATAATTTTTCTTGTCTTTTTCTTGGATAGTGCTATTGCGGGGTAGCCGTTGGAGTGGTGCGGCACGTTGGCTGGCAAGGGCCAAGAGTCGACTCGACATGGACCGAGGATGTGTTGTGGTAAGGACCACTGCTTGGGCTGCTCGGTTTGGCTAGAGCCAATGGCAACTTGTGCGACTAGGGTCGCTGATTGTGGCGCTAGGGTGCAATGCTAGACGAGCCACATAGCTCATGTCATTTGGGCTTTTGGACCTAACTCGGGCCAAGCTGTCGACTGAGAGAAATGAGGAGGTCATGAGCCTCATGGGCTACTGGAATGCTAGGCATGTAGGCCTCCTGCCTGCTAGAATGCTGGGTTGAGCTCCTTTACTGAGTACCATGAATGACATTGGCTGCTTAGTCCTATTCGTTGGGAAAAATGTGGGCTGCTTTTGAAAAATGAGGTCAAGAGGATCATGGCGGATGCATTGGCTCGTTTGATCGCTGCCGTGGAGCCTACTATAAATGAAGGTGGAAAGAAGAGATCTTCCCCGCCTGCTCAAGAGATGCCTGTTGAGAAAAAATTGAAGACTTCCTCATTCGCTCGTGAGGATCCGTCTACTGTCGAGAAGCCTGTGATTGGCATGACTTCTTCCAATGGGAGGAAAAATGAAACTGCTAGATCTAAGGCTGTGG
>JADOBS010300546.1:0-10842 GCA_015708375.1 Cydonia oblonga | reverse complement strand
GTTTGAAAATAACTAGGTCCGAAAATGGGTTTTCTTTAGATCAATCCCACTACATAGAAATTTTTTTAAGAAAGTATAATTATTTTGATTGTAAACCAGCATGTACTCCTTATGATCCTAGTGTAAAATTGTTCAAGAACATTGGTGACAGTGTTAAACAATATGAGTATGCGAGCATTATTGGTAGTCTTCGTTATGCTACTGATTGCACTAGGCCTGATATATCTTATGTCGTATGAGTTTTATGCAGATTTACTAGCAGACCCAGTTTGGAGCATTGGCATGCTATAGAGAGGCTTATGAGATACCTTAAAAGGACGATGAATTTCATATTACATTATGAGAAGTTTCCCGCTATCCTTGAAGGTTACAGTGATGCTGATTGGAATACCCTTTCAGATGACTCTAAAGCCACTAATGGATATATTTGTAGTATTGGTGGCGGGGCTGTGTCATGGAAGTTGAAGAAACTGACTATATTGGCCCAGTCTATTATGGAGTCAAAATTAAAAGCTCTAGCTACGGCAAGCGAAGAAGCAAGATGGTTGAGAAACCTACTGTCAGATACCCCTTTATGGGAGAAACCGATTCCAGCAGTTTTGATTCATTGTGATAGCACATCGGCAATAGCTAAAGTGCAAAACCGTTATTATAACGGGAAAATGCGACAAATACATCGTAAGCATAGCACTGTAAGAGATTATCTCTCTAATTGAGCTATAAGAGTGGATCATATACGGTCTGAGGAAAACTTAATCCTTTGACAAAAGGACTAGCGCAAGAAAAGGTTTAGAAAACCTCGAAAGGGATGAGACTAAAGGCCGTAGAAAATTGAGTCATTTGTGATAGCAACCCAACCTATAGACTGGAGATCCCAAAAATAGGTTCAAAGGGTAATAACAAGTCACAAGTGATATGATTGAAGTCTTGCTAATTTTAATTTGGAATATTATTCCATGGCCATCCCTAAGAAGCATGACATCCTGAAGCGTTTTTAGGTTGATATTTTTTTTTTTTCTCTTAGTAAGGTCTATACTCTATGTTGAGTGGGATATCTAGCTGCAAGAATATCCTTGATAGTCTTACCTATGTGAATGTGGAAGTGAGGCCGCTTCCTATGAAATTTTGAGCAAGTTTCTAGACCGTTCACTATACTGGGATACAAGCACATGGCCGTAATGTGCTGGCTTTTTGAACTTCACCTTAATAAAGTTATGTGTGTGATGTTGTCAGAAATAGAGTTTAAAACTATAAGTTACTCTAGTATAATCTGGATCACTAACACTATGTACAGGTGCAAGTTGAGAAACACATTTACTTATGCATAGTTTTATGATATGTTGCTTGATATATATGGCTTAACACAAAAATAAGTGGGGGATTGTTGGAGTACATATGTTTTTATTTAAATATTTAAATATATTTATGTTTTGCTTTATTATCAATGTTAACAGTCAATTGATTTTGGATTAAGGAATTATCTCCTCTTAAATGTGAAACGTGCAATTAAATCGTGCTGTTTTCTTTCCGGGTTGAATTGACTTACGTTTTGATTCTCTCCTTTTGATTTCCTACAGTTTTTTCACCCCACAAAGTTTTAATTCCCTTGATTTCTACGGTTTTATTCCACATACGTTTCTTTCTTTAATATATATATATAGACATATATACAAACAGACATATAGAAATAGAAAGATTGGTCATGGGATTTGTAAAAAGATAAGAGAAGAAACAAAAAAAAATAAAAAAAAAGTTTTACATATATTTTTTAATAGCAACATATCGAAAAGGTGTAAGTTCGAAGATTTTTCCATTGTGCAAGGAAGAACCTCATCAGAAGAAGAAGGTTCTGGGTTGTTTTATCCTGGGGACGATGTGGTGTTTGTGAACTGCTTGTACACTTTGGGCAGAGCCGCGAAACGTCTTAAAGAGAGTGACTTAGTCCGCGACTCATCCCAAAAATCATTCACCACTCAAGGCTTCTACATTTCCAGGTAACTTCGTTCCTTTCTATTTTAGTTTACAATAGAATATAACTCTGCAAATTCTTCACACACTGTTTCATTCATCTGAGAGTGAGAAAGGAAATGTCTCTCTCCTCTTAACCGTTTTATATTTTTGGCATTATTCAAAATTACATTCAAGCAATCTTAGCCTTCTATCTTACACCCTATGAGATGAAGACACATGTATACTCACTTACTTAAGACCTATGAGACATAGATTAGAAAGCATACACTCAATTTAGCTAATCATCCTGGCAATATGAGCTAGAAATACAACTGCCACATCAGATCACAATTTACACACTAACAACCCCCTTTAAATTGTGAACTGATTTAACTCCAAGAAGTTCCCTAAGATGAGTGAATTGCTCCCTTGCCAATGCCTTTGTAAAAATATCAGCAACTTGCTCCTTTGTAGGACAGTGAATCAAATCAATTACTCATCGCTGCAATGCTTTCTTTATGAAATGGTATCTTCTGTTTATATGCTTGGTCTTCTGATGAAAGATAGGATTCTTAGTGATAGATATAGCTGAAGTATTGTCACAATTCATTGGTGTTGTGACTATTTGCATCTCACCAAAGTCCTCCAAGACAAATCTTAACCAAGTAGCTTGTGTTGTTGCTTCAGATACACTGATATACTCTGCTTTGGCTGTGGATAATGCAACACATTGTTGCTTGACTGAAGACCAAGTAAAAACCCCACTGCCAAAGGTAAAAGCATACCCGGATGTACTTTTCATATCATCTTCTGAACCACTCCAATCACTGTCACAGAATCCCATTAAGATTGCTCCTTCACCTTTCTTGTATTCCAAGCCAAAATCAAGAGTTCCTTGAACATATCTTAGTACTCTTTTTGTTGCCCCATAGTGCTTTTTAGTAGGGCAAATTCATAAACCGTGATAACAGACATGCATCATACATTTTCTTTTCTCAATTTATCACCTGGAACCAATGGAGTACTCACAAATTTAAAATCCTGGAGTCCAAATTCTTCAGTAGAGATGAAGCATACTTTCTCTGATGAATGAAAATACACTCCTCGGTTTGCATTGCTCCCATACCAAGAAAATGATGTAAAAGTCCTAGATCAGTCATCTCATATTTGTGCATCATATCAGATTTAAAATCATCCATTAACTCTTGAAAACTTCCAATATATATTATGTCATCAACATAAATTGATACTATAATCATTTCTAAGTCTTCTTTACACTTGGTATAAAAAGTTGCCTCACTGGTGCTTTTCTTAAACCCATAGAGTGTAAGATATGAGTTTATCTCACCATACCAGGCCCTAGGTGCCTGATGTAGACCATACAATGCTTTATGCAATATGTAAACCTTGTCTTCCTCTCCTTGCATGATAAACCCATCTGGTTGATCAACATACACTTCCTCTTCTAACAAACCATTCAAGAATGCTGATTTCACATCAAGTTGAAACAGCTTCCGTTTGTTCTTTGCAGCTAGTGCAATTAGTGTTCTAATTGTGTCTAACCTTGCAACAGGTGCAAAGGTTTCATTATAGTCAATTCCGAGCTTTTGTGCGTAGCCTTTTGCAACTGCCTTGTTCTTTTAAAATGACCCATCCAAGTTCAATTAAGTTTTTCACCCCAATCACAGGTTTATCAAATGGTTTTTTCACTAGTTCCCAAGTTTGATTTTTCTCAATCATGCCAATTTCATCTTCCATTGCTTTCTTCCATGCTTCATCCTATGCAGCTCCATTATAGCACTCTGGTTCAATGATACACACATGACATCTTTCATAAATTTCACTCAGGTTTCTATATCTCAGATGAGTATTGTCAAACTGAGGTGTAGAAATTGAGCTGCTTGCACTTCCAGAGTCAATAGATGGAGAGTCTGCAATTTGAGTCTGAGAACCTTCAAAAATAACTTGTTTCATGGAATCTGAAGCCTCATCAACTTCTTTCATTTTTGGAGATCCACTTGCAGAAATGGAATGCACACTTCCTTGACCTTATGTTTCTCCCAATCCCATTTACCATTCTCATAAAAAATCACATCTCTTGAAAGTATCACTTTCTGAGTTTCAGGATTAAGCAATCTATACCCCTTCTCACAAGTGCCATATCCAATAAAAATACCAATGACACTCGTTTCTTTCAATTTATTTCCTGGAATAAGAGAGCAACATACTGAACAAAACACTCTCAAGTGTTTAATTCCAAGTTTCCTTCCACTAAACTTCTCAAAAGGTGTCACATTTTCCAATGCTTTTGTAGGACATCGGTTAAGTAAATAGACAGATGTAATCACAGCTTCACCCCAAAAATTATAAGGAAGATCTTTCTCATGGAGCATACATTTAGCCATCTCCACTATAGTTCTATTTTTCCTCTCTGCAACTCCATTCTGTTGTGGAAAATATGCAACAATGAGCTACCTCTCCAAACCCAAAGCTTCACAGAATTTTTCAATTTCTTCACAGAGTAGCCACTTTGAAGTTCCACCATAGCCTTGAATTTCTTAAATACATGGAAGACATTTGACTTGTGTCTCAAAAGATATATCCAGCACATCCTCGAGTAGTCATCAATGAATGTACAAAGTATCTATTTCCACTAATTGTTGGTGTTTGCATAGGACCACACACATCTGAGTGTATGAGCTCCAATGGCATACTTGCTCTCCAAACTTATTCCCTTGGAAAAGACACCATGTGATTCTTTCCAAATGCACATCCCTGATACACACCTTCACTGTCATGCATTTTAGATAATCCAAGAACCATATCATGCTCCTGCAATTGTTTCAAACTTCTATAATTCAGATGACCAAACCTTTTATGCCACATTGTACTACATTGATGGACATTAGTTTTTAGTACTAATGGATCATTTGATTTGAATACAAGTGGAAAGCATCTGTTCCCCTTTTGCTTCACACTAACCACTAAATTTGTCAGAGTTCTATCATAAAAAAATATCCACCTTATAGTCACCAAACACCAGGAAATACCCATGTTCAGTCATATGTCCAACACTAAGTAAGTTCTCTGCAATTCCAGGTACTAACATAACTTCTCTTATGTACCTCTTTCCCTTATCAATATCAATAACCAAGGTTCCTTTGCCCTTCACATCAACCAGAACCCCTGTGCCAACTTGCACTTTTGCCTTAACACTTCTATCAATGTCCACAAGTAACTCATCTCTAGAAGTCATATGGTTACTGCACACATTGTCTATATACCAGGCATCACTCACAGCTTTCACTTCAGTTGATTGCTTAACCATGAAAAGATTTCCAAGTTTTCCCATCTTGTTTGTAAAGTTCCTTTGCTCTCCCACTTTGTTTGCAAAATTCCCTTGTTGAACATTCTTGTTGAGATTGCAAACTCTGGCAATATGACCAAGTTTTCCACACTTGTGACATTTAATCTTCTCTTTCAGCCAACATTCTCCATAGTGAAGTTTATCACAGTATTTACAAGCACCTCCAGTGTTATTAGCTTTATTCCTTACACCTGGAGTAAACCTTTTAGTCCACTGCTTCCTTTTGAACTTGAAGTTCTTCTGAGATTTTGATCCACCAATATTGGTATGTTGATTACCAAATTTATTGTTCTTAGATGAAATATCTAAGCTAGCAAATGCATGTTCAGTGTTATTCTCTTCATGTCTGGTTAATCTCAGTTCATACCCTTTCAATATGGCAACCACATCTTGTGCATCAATTTCATCAATATCTTTAGTGTTTTCTATAACAGAAGCAATAGTATCATATGTTTTGGGTAAACTAATCAACAACTTTTGCACAATTCTCTGATTACTAAGGTCTTCTCCATAACTTGGCATCTGATTTATCAAATCGAACAACCTAGCTAAATATGTAGCTAGAGATTCACTTTCACTCATACGGGTATACTCAAAATCACGACGCAGATCTTGTAATTTCACAGATCGTACTTGTTTGTCCCCTACATACTCTTGCTTCAGAATATCCCAAGCTGCTTTCGCAGTTTCCAAAGTTGCAATGTGTGGAAAAATTTGATCTGATATCGCTCCCTGAATGATTCCAAGAGCCCTTGCATCATGGACCAGATTTTCACTATGCAACTTCTTCTCCGCCTCAGTGAGCTCTCCTTCCTCCTTTGCTGAAGTAGGAAAACCCCGCTCAACAATGTTCCATAACTCATGAGATCGGAAAATTGTTTTCATTCGAATCTACCAGAAATCGAAATTTTCTCCGTTGAATACCGGAGCTCGAAGCTCCCCTCCACCAAATGTAGCCATGTTAGACTTAGATCACACCTCTCTCTACTATTTCTTTGCAACGATGTGTTGCAAACACTTGCTTGCTATCTCTCACTGAATCGACGCCCAGAGATTCAGACCCAACCTGGCTCTAATACCATGTTAGTGAAAGAAGGAATTGTACTCTCTATGAGATGTGACTCACAATAGAGAGAGAGAGAAAGAAAGAGTGAGCAGAGAATATAACTCTGCAAATTCTTCACACACTGTTTCATTCATCTGAGAGTGAAAGAGGAAATGTCTCTCTCCTCTTAACCGTTTTACATTTTTGGCAGTATTCAAAATTACATTCAAGCAATCCTAGCCTTCCATCTTACACCTTATGAGATGAAGACACATGTATACTCACTTACTTAAGACCTATGAGACTTAGTTTAGAAAGCATACACTCAATTTAGCCAATCATCCTAGCAATATGAGCTAGAAATACAACTACCACATCAAATCACAATTTACACACTAACAAGTTTTAGTTCTCTCTTTACAACCACTGTTTGATCAAGGTCAAACTGCGACCTAGTTGAAGTGGCTGAACACTTCTGCATGGTCAGCCGATGGATTTATTCTTATGGACTGAGTCTTGTGATCCCGGGCTCCTTGATGCTTTTGTACACTCAAAAGAATCCATTCGCATGTGAGACCCTGAATCTGGTTTCTCAATTGGATCACTGTAGTCCTTTCCTTTTGCATCGATGCTAAGATAATCAGTCAGGACTTTTTTAACGCCCAACCCACGTTGAGGGATCTTGCCGCTGGTGATGAATGGTGATCTGTCTCCCCGCAGAGGGCTAACTAGCTGTGAGGGTGAAAAGCTTGGCGTGGCGAAAGGTGTTTTGTATGGAGTGCTTGAGATGGGCACCGAGTATGGAGTAGGAGTGCTCTTGTGTGGAATCATACTAACTTTCGAGATTGATGGGAACTGATCAGAATGTCGTGTCAAGTCATCTACATAAAGCAGGTCATCAATGCGTGCCACGATGTTAAATGCCAGGCTCTCCAAAACCCTCGAATAGCTCTCCAAAATGGATTTCCCGACGTCCTAGCAGATCAAAATTGACCAATTAAGTACAAAGAAAAAACAATTAGAAGGCACCAATGAGAACAAAGCTTTTTAGTGGAAAAGTCGGAACCTTATTCTGCTGAATCTTGCTCATATCGAGGGCCGTCTGTGGAAGACCAGGGAAGCGTTGCTTCAAGCACATTAACAGACTTTCTGCTCTTTCTGGAAGTACCTCCTTTTTCTCTGCATCAATCATCAGCTCCTTGACCATTTCCCATGATGACTTCGAACCAAATCTGTTCGCAATACTTGTAGGTTTTGGGTTTGCTTTTTTACGCCACATATATATCGAGGCCTCCACTCTATTCGCAATCTCTATGGCTTGATGTTCAGAGGACAAATCAAGGCAATCAAGCAGGCATTCTGCGGAGAACTGATCTGATGTAATGTATCGATAAATAACATCCCCTAAGCTTACTCTTCCATTCTGAAACCAAGTTAAAACAAAAGTTTAACAACTATGTCTTTGTAATCACATATCACAGGTATCTTGAACATTTCCAACCTTCGGAAGAGATTCCAGATATGATTCGGGGACTTCCATATCCGCTAGAGTAATACTATTGATTGCCATGGCAGCTTTTAATATTTGGCTTGTGCAATCACGCTTGTGCTGCAATTGCTTTCTTGAATTTTCATGGAGTCCACCAGGAGGAACTCGGGGCACAGGTAGCCACCACTTTTCCTCTTGGCGCTGAAATGCTCTTCGGAAAGAGGTTGACCCATCCGCATCTGGGGCCAGAATCCCTTGATCAACATACCAGAACTCCGTATTGTTAAAGCCATCTAAGATTTCCTGCAAGGATTGGCTAAATTCAGAATGGAACTCGCAAACTGGATCTAAGTAGCAGGGGAAAAGTTTTTTAGAACCTTACAAGAAGCATGTTATCCAATTTACGAAGGGCAGGGAGATTAACGTAAAGATCTGAGCGCGGTCTGCAAGTCATGACCTGAATTGAAATATATATGAATCAGAAAAATTTCGAGGAACTGATCATTTATCAGCCCCTAACCCAACGTTTTCATTGCCCTACCCTTTATAGTTGAGGTTGCTTATCAAAATATCATCACGTGACTTATATGAACATAAAAGGCGCTACGCCTGCATTTCTATTTCAATGCACCATTTATAATGTAGCACAGTTAAAAATAGCGCACGCTTCATACTGCAATATACTAGGAATTGCTCACTAAAACTCACAATCGAGACTTTTGACCATTCTTTTAGATGTTTGTTGCCACTCAGTACAATATATAAAGCTGCGCCAAGGGTTTCCATATCAAAATCTGAATTATTATACTATTCTTTTAATCAATGTTGGAATCAGATCGTACCTCCAATTTGCTTCCATCAGGAAAAGTCTGCCAAGAAGGTATCAACTCAACAATGTGATCACTCACACAAAGAAGCCATTCCATCTCTCTTCGCCACATCGATTTCTTCTCTTGCGGTAGAGGTTCTAGTCTCCAAAGTTGCCCAAAAAGGGTAGCTGCAAGAGGGAACCAGAGAATAAGAAGAATTAGCATCAGAATCTATAACAAAATTTTCATTAAACAACGCCGCAAATCAACCAATCCCTAGTGTTAAGACATTGAGAAAATAAATTAAAAGTGCGTACCGCAAAGATTAGTAATGGCATTTGATATAGCCAATGCTGTGCAAACCCCATTTCCACAACCTGACATATCTTCTCCAAGCAGCAATTTCGAAAACCTCTCCTTCATCAACTCAGTCTCTACAATCCCATAAACCAAAACCAAATTATGTTAGATGAAAATGCATCAAATTGACATGTAGCTTGGTTGTCAGGCGTATTTCGAATTGCTCATGTAAGTGTTAAAAGTGCTTTCTGACAACTTAAAAAGTGCTTCAAGGTCCTAAAAGCACTTTAAACCCTAAGTAGGTGCTTCTAACAAGAGCATTTCCATCAAAAGCGCTTATAAGCAAAAGTGCTTCCTACAAAAGCAATCCCAGACCAGTTATGAATTGGAGGGGAATAATAATACCTGGTATTGTTGACCCTTGTTTCTCTAGTTTCCTATCATCCGAATGGGTTTTCTCCGCCGCTTCATCACCGTTCTCACTGGTGCAATGCGGCGCCTCACCTTTCTGAACAGGCCAACCCAACGACGGCGGCGAAGACGACTCCTCAGAGCTGCTGTGGCTCTGCTCCTGCTCCTGCCCTGTCGTCTCCGACGTCAAAAAAATCGAACTTGAACTGCTCTCACGACCCTTCTCCTCAATCAAATCCTCAAAGCTCCCATCTTTATCCAAAGCTTCAGCAAAAAAATCGTCACTTTTCTCCCCAATAACTTCATCTTTCTCTACCAAGCCCTCCATCGAAGCTCCTCCTTCGTCACCAAAACCCGGAAAATCGCAGAAAGCAGAGTTGTTCACCACCATACCATCGTACGGAAGCTTTCCTAAGCAGCAGGAGTTGGAGATTCGAGCTCTGCAATGCAAGTTCCGGAGATACTTCGACGCCCAGAAACAGAAAAGGGAAAATGGGTTGCGGCTGTTGAAGCTTCTGAAGCTCAGCAATGGCGGACAGAGCTTGAGTTGATGAAATTGTAGGTGGGTTCTTGATTCTCTTTCTTCTTGGTGAGTGAAAGCTCCATCCATGGGGTCTCAACCATGTCTGACAGTGAAAGGTACGATTTTTCCAGAAGGAGGTTTGGTTTATTTATATGAACAAAAATGTGGAGCTGGTAATGATTAATGGAGCTTGCCCAAACACATGAAGAGCGAGAGAGAGAGAGGCATTTGAACTTTGAAGAGCGTATGTTTCTACCTTTTATCTTCGCATGGTTCCAACTTCGAATTATCTACTTTTTTAAGTAACTTTTTAAAAATTATTTCTGTAATAAAAATTAACTAAAATTAATTAACCATATTTCTCTCTCTCACACAGATTTTAAAAACGTTAATCAAACAATTAAATGATTTATATTTTAATTCATTTCTCTTTTGCAGAATTAAAAGTTGAGTTAAAATATAGAAAGTTTCGATCATCAAACTACATTACAAAATTAAATAAGAATGTCTGAATAAGAAAATTGTCAATATCTTCTTTTACCGTACAAAATATAAAATTTAAACTAACTTAAGAAATTTAAACTGAGATGCAAAGAGAGTGAATCCCCTTCAATCAATGTGTTTTTGAATCAGACCTAAACTGCCGGTGGCTCTCTTTCTCTTTGTTAGCATTTGCTCTGTTTTGCTTAAACAAGGATTAAAAATGATATAATGTGTATTAATAATTCTAACTTGGGTGTGAAAAATACAATAAACAATGGTTATGGGAATCGTGCAATCGACGGATTTCTCAATGATGCCTACCAATTTATCCTTGGATTTGGTGTCAAGTAACCACATTAGCCTTCGAAATTGCTAAGGCCAATGTTTAACTACTGTTTATTTAAATTATATTTTATAAATATATGATGTGATTGTTAATAATTAAAGGGATTTTTGAACTTTAAT
>JADOBS010300545.1:0-10840 GCA_015708375.1 Cydonia oblonga | reverse complement strand
GGAGGAGACTAGAGAGAGAGAGAGAGAGAGAGAGAGAGAGAGAGAGAGAGAGCGCGAAGGGTGGCCTGTGATCCGAAGCTTAGGATCTGCAGGGGTAAGCCTTTTTCTTTTCTTCTTCTTCCTTTTGGATTTTTATGGTGCCTGCTGGGAAATCCTAAATGATGGATTTCCCAATTTTGTGAAACTCCTTTTTATGTAAAATTCAAAACGAAAATTCGAACTTATGCTAACCCTTTTTCTCAACTTTCAATCCAGTTTCCATGGAATTGAAATCCAACCCATTGATTTTGTGCCCTGATGCTTATTATTTCTCCTTATGTGTGATTGACTATGGGAAATTTAGGATTATGTGACTATTTTCGTTAATTCTGTATTAAAAAATTTGGGTTTGATTTTGTTCAGGTCTGCATTGTGTTATTTTGAAGTGCTTTTTGAGGGTTTAGTGGGTTCAATTAGAATTTGGATTAGTTTTAGGTAATTTGCATTTTCAATTATGATTTTTATGAAGCCTGTTTAAAAGGGTAAGTCGTGCTTCGGTCTCTAACGTTTTGATTGCTCAAGATTTGATTGAATGGTATTTTGTATGTACGTAAGCTGATGGTGTTTTCTGTCGAGGGTGTTGTGTGTTAAGAGAAGTTGGGACTTTCTGGAAAGGATTTTGGTTATTCCGGTTGTGACTTGTGAAAGGGAGGCCAACAAGGTCAAAGTCATGGGAATTGTAGGTTATTGGTTCATCATGGGTATAACTGTGTGTCTGTTTGTGCATTATATACAGGAAAGATATTCAAATTCTGCACGATATCTTCATCAAGAGCTTTCTCGGGTATCACTTGCATGCAAGAAAGAAATGGATCCCGGTCGCTATGGTCATCAGCAAGGATGGGATAATAACAGCGTAATTGTGGTTTCCTCCTTAATAAATCACCTATATCGGATGAATGATGATAAATACAAGAATTTATTAGGGTCCAATCTGAATGTCCATTTTTTTGGGAGAAAAATGAGAGAAAGTCGTGGGGCAATGTGGATATGGACTGACTGGATTTGCCTAACCTCATGTCATCATTGATCTCTTGCTGACATTACCTTATTCTCTTGAATCCACAGGCTCTGGAGGGGTATGGTGCAGTCCACGAGCCAAGCTTTCGGTGAGTGCTACTAAATGTTGCTGTTCATCATCACTTTGGTGGCTACTTAAGTTTGTGTCTGTTGCGGATTGAGACTTACTTTAGTGTTTTACTTTAAACTTCATGAATGATTGTGGAACTATATCTATCATTTGCACTGTTGGAATATATTCTTTAATTTTGTCGTATATCTTTTGTATTGTATTACATTTTTTCTTTTCCTTTCGTCCCATTATATTTTCTTTTTTTGGCAGGGTCAGTGGTTCATATGATGAGAGGAGGTTTATAGATGAAAGATACTCAAGGGACAATGTCTATCCAAGAAACGCTTTTCCCCATGATGTTCTGGATAGGGATAACTATCCACCGCCACCTCCGCATGCTGTTGGTGTCTGGCCACACTCAAGAAGAAGTTATGAGGAAGATGTTCCAATCGAGAGGGAACCTAGGCGACATGAGAAACAATACATGGATTCGTATCACGAGATGGATAACTTTCTTGATCATGAGAACGATACATTTCAGGATTTTGATAAATTTCGGGATAGCTATCGTAGTGTTGACAACTATCGTGATCCTAGGTTTGACAGGATTGCTCGGTTTGGTGGACGTGATCGTGATGATTATGCATATGATGATTTTGACTCTAGGCCTCGTGCAATCCATCAGAACAGGGAGGATAGTCGTGGAAGGGATTATGACTATGGTCGATACAGTTATGATTCTGATTACGACAGAAGTAGTAGGAGAGATGGCAATTGGAGGCGTCGGGGATCTCGTGAATCTCGTGACCGTGACCGTGACAAGAAATGTTTGAGTAGGGAGAGAGAACAAAGTCCACATAGAAGGCATGAGCGTTCCCGTTCTCGGTCCATATCTCGTGGGCATGATGATCGCCCTAGATCAAGGTCCCCTAGAGGTCGAAGCCATGGGCGAAGTCATCGAGAGGACAGCTATGATGATGAACGGTATGAGAGAATTGATAAGCGAAGGGACCGTGATGAGAAACGCCATAGAGAACATTATTCTGTGGTATATTTTTATGTCCATCTTTTGTGTTCTATCTGATTTCCTTTGGGTTTACATGCCTGATAATTTCATAAGTATGATATTCTTTTGTAGGCCCCATCTGCAACTATTGTAGTGAAGGGTCTTTCCCAGAAGACGAATGAGGAAGATTTATACCAGATACTTGTAATATTCATTTTGTTGTTTATGAGTGCTATTCTTTTACTTTATCTCCTTTTTTTTTTTATAAGCAATTTGATATCTACCAGGCTGAATGGGGACCTCTTCGACATGTCCGTGTGATCAAAGAACGTAATTCTGGCACTTCTCGTGGTTTTGCTTTTATTGATTTTCCTTCTGTGGTATGTATCATTCTTTATCTTTAAATATTTTACATTTGATTTAAAAGAATAATTCACAATGGAGTTTATGTTTGTTAAATAGGGAGCAGCTCGCACTATGATGGACAAGATTGGGGATGAAGGGCTTGTGGTCGATGACAGGAAGCTGTTTTTCGAATATAGGTGTTTTTTCTCCCACGCTCCTGATTCATATCGTGTTGATATACTTTTTTGTAATAAGTATTATAGTAATGGTGGACAGTGCTGTGTTAATATCTTTACCTTCTGAACATTGAAGAAGTAACATGGAGCAGAAAATGGTCAGATCTGGATAAATTTTAATATAACCTTCAACAAATAAAACCCACATTTTAGCCAGTGCTGTGTTAATATCTCTACCTCCTGCCAATGTTATGTATATAGTATATCCTTATGTATACTTTGTGTTAATATCTTCTCCCTGTTCCTTAAGTTCTCTTTCTTCCTCTTTTTGGTCACAAGTAGGAATCCACCAGAAAATGCGTAACAATTTTAAACAGCCACATCTCTTGATATACTCACCAACCGGCTACTTGAAATTCATGTTGCAGTTATAGCAGTTTATGAAATGCTACATGTCTTATTCTTTACATGACACATACTGTAATTTAGGGTGTCTTCTTTTGTTCTTGTTCTTTTTTGGCTGTTTGGGTTCTAAATGAAAGATGCATTTTTTTATGTTCCTCTGCAGTTCATTTCGGATGGAATTGAAAATATAATTTAACAGAGGACAGGATAGAGACAATAAGAAAATAGAATTTGAATCCAAAAGAGCTTCAATAAATGGGGTAGGGATCACCAGAGCAGTAGTTGAGGAAAAAGCAGTGAGAGGAGGTATTTATAGTAGTAAGAGGGAAATATAGTAAAGGTGAAGAGGATTGCATAATTAATGTAGAGGAAAACGGACATCTCATACGATGTGCAGATACTTAAAGTCTAAAAAAATGAAGGGTTTGTTCTTTGTGTCAGATGTATCCTCAGCTGTCAGATGATAGAAGAACATCTAAAGGCTGAAATTGTCTCGTTTTATTTGTGTCCTAGGAACCCATTTATTTTACTGCAAGTATACTTATTTATACTTTCAATTGTGTTGTTGCAGTAGTAAGCCAACTGGGGGTGCTGGTGGATCTTTTGGTCAGGAGAATGCCATTAAATTAGGCCATAATAGCAATAAAAGCATCACAGTGCCATCTGATTGGATGTGCATAAGTTGTGAATATGTTAATTTTGCACGGCGCACTTCCTGTTTTCAGGTATGCCTTTTTTATTATTAGAACACATGCATTCCCATGGTTATGATATGTTTTGATCGAATTCTTAAACCTTTCAAACTCTTCATTGTGTTATAAATAAATTTATAAAGGCACTCTGACAATGATTGTGGTAATGCTAAATGCGTACCATCAAGCAATTTACCTGGTGTTGGGGTTAGATTTTCAGTTATTCTAGGCTTGGGTACAGTGCTTTGAGAATGAAATCTTATTGTGTCCAAGAAAATATAAAATTACAGTATAGTGGAAACTTTTTTTTATTATCTTTTTTTTTTCTTTTTCTGTTTACTATTTCAGAAAAGAAAATTTTCAACATGCAGAAACGTGTAGCGTATGACTTTTCTTATGTTAAATTAATAATAGTTCATGTCAGGTTTTTCTCGAAAAGAAGTTCACATTAGTATATGTCATTTTTGCCTTCTGTTGCAGTGCAATAAGGCACGAACTGAGGATGCTCCTGCAGCAGATATTTCTTTTTCCAATCAAACAACTTCAGCTAAGAAGGGTTCTGAAGCTGGTTGGTCTACTTTGTCGCTTTTAGTTGGCCATAGCTGAGTATTATTTGTTATGAACTTCACTGAGTATATATGTAATTAGGTCCTACTCATGTCTTGGTTGTTCGTGGACTGGATGAAAATGCTGATGAGGAAATGCTGCGCTATGAGTTTTCCAAACATGCTGCAATTAAGGTGCAAATGCTGAACAAATCAGTGGATGCCGTAGATACTCATTTACTTTCATCTTAAAGTTAAAAGACACAATCTATTTTCTATGTTGGAAGGTTTATTGACGTAATATTTGCAGGATCTTCGTCTTGTTAGAGACAAATTTACTCATGTTTCAAGAGGATTTGCTTTTGTACATTTCCATTCGGTATGTCCCTTTTGTCTTTGGCTTTTGAGTTAGTTAATTATTGTAATTGGATTGTCTTCCTCCATTCTTTTGGTATCTATTTATCAATCATGGTTTAATGTTGTACTAGAATTCAGAGACACTGAAGTTAACTGATGTGGGGACGGGGAATTGATGCCAGCAATTAAAAGTACAGAACTTAGAAATATAACAAAAAATGCTACCAACTTATATTTACAGAACTTGTACAAAATTTACTTTCCAAATGTACATGTCAGAACTTATGAATTTAATTCTTCAGAACTTTTATATAGTCATAATATGCTAAACTTTTATAGTTGTAGGTTTATTGTATTACTACTAGTAAATAAGCTCGATAATATGATGTTTTATAACTTTTATTATACATAGATATTAACATAGTTCTAGTCAAAATTATTTTGGTTTAAACTACAACGTATGATTTTTAGGTAGGAGATGCTACAAAAGCTCTTGAAGCAACAAACGGAACAACACTTGAGAAGAATGGGCAAATTTTGAGAGTCGCATATGCAAAGAGCGTTCTTGGTCCAGGATCTTCACAGTCAAGCAGCCTGGCAGCTGCTGCAATTGAGGCAGCCACGTTTGCTCAACAGGTGATTTGAGATTTAAAGTATCAAGCTTGCACTGATATTGTTTGTGATTAAACTTCCTTATAGGCAACATGAGCTACTGCATTCTTTGACTGTTTTTCTACTATGGGTCAGTTTAGGAGTGCTTTAGATAGTGCCAAAAGCGGTTCATAAACTAAATGCAAGTTTTATAGTTTGGTATAACCATAGACAAAATTACTTGCCTGAGAAGGGCCTTGTAGTTGCTTTTCATGTAGCTCTTTCAAGTGCATATGTAGAAGCGCTTCTTCTAATGAAAGCTAATAAAAGCGCTTCTGAGCTTAAGCACCTCTCAAGAATGCCACCTATCAAGTTTGGTTGTGTCACCTTTACCCGTTAGGTTAATCCTTTATTCACTATTTTGAAATTTCAAAAGCGTCCTGAATTAGGCTGTTGAAACTTGAAGTATGATGGTGTCATCACAACGATAGGATAACAACCCCAACCCTAGTTGTAACTACAACCTTGACTCTCGATACTAATTGTTGATTTTAATCCCCCTTAGTTGATCTTGTTTATCGATATTTTATAGGCTTATAAGATGATGCTATGCAAATATATGAACAGTAAACACGCCACACAAACATGAAGAATTTAGCGAGGTTCGGCGAACTCTGCCTGGGATCTCTCTTGAGAAATCACCTCCATCATGGAGAATAAAACTCGGTTACAAGAACTTAATGAAAACCCTTATGCTAAACACCAAAATCTTGCTTTAGATCTCTCTATCACTCTTGGCTCTCTACCCTTGTATTCTCTCTGCTGTTCGTGAGAATAAACAGTTCCCAACAAGCCTATTTATAGTACATAGGCCGATGGTTACATGCCTTACAAGTATAGGATTCCAAAATCTTTTTAGAAAACGGAAAACTAACTATTTCCTAATCCTAAACTGATTGGGATCCCATTTCCCAATTCTTATGGGAAATAACCTGTGCACATTCCTTTTCTCCTTTCCCAACACCAATTGGAAACCTAAACCTGTTACGTCTTGGTATTTTGGCGAGCCAAATTGCAACTCGACGACTATAGGTAACAGTGTTAACACCCAACCCATTTGATAACTTGATTCGGGAAAACAACGACCATTGTCTAAATCACCGTTGAGATTTTGGTACTGTATCATACTTGCCAGTTGCAGCCTGAATTTCATTGTTTTAGTTTTGATCTTTGAGCCACCAACAAACACACCACCTCTATCACCTACTGGGAATACATTTTATTTTTTTCTGAATTTTAGGTGAGTTTGGAGCCTTTTGGGTTATGAACTTATGATTAACCTTAAATTTCTCTCATTTGTTTAAAGATGGTTCATAGTTTAAAGCTGGGAGCATGCAAAACCTGAAGGGTTGTTTTACAAAATCTTAAAAAAGCAAACCTAAGATAAGAAAGGATCCTTAAGCAAGTAAAGTGAGCACGAGAGGGCTCCAGTGTAATTGTGCAAAGAGAAAGTAACTCAAATTGCTGATAATCACCCTTAGTCATTGAATATGTCTATGGTGCTGATAGTATGCTGTTTGCTTTCTTATGTATGTGTTACTGTTACTGTATATTTTATTAAACCTTATGCAATTTTTTGGTTTTTGTTTTTGTTTTAGTACGATGCTGTTGGATGGGCTCCAAAGGAATATAATCCAGATGAGAAACAATCCGCTGGGAACGAGCAAAATGGTGGGGAGATGGCAGTACAACAAGATGGTTTGGTTCCACAATCTGGTTTTGTGTGGGATGAGGCATCTGGTTATTACTATGATGCTGCTTCTGGGTTCTACTATGACCCAAATACAGGTTATTTTTATTTGTGTTTCATTTTGCCTCGTTCAGTTCATGTTGTCAAACTCGTTGCAAACTAATAGTTCTGTACTTGTTTTTATTTTTTTGTGCATTTGAGTTAATGAAGTGAATTGTTTATTTTATTATTTGTTTGCTTTTGAAAGCAAATGGCTCTGACTAATTTATTTCACATCTTGGAAATGCTGTTTGAAGTTGTAAAACTAAGGACTCTTTTTCTCAATTGAGTACATTTCTGTCTAAATTAAATATGAATGATTGTTAGGATTCCATGGGTGGTTTCTGTCAAAGATTCCTGACTCAAATATGAATGTTTGTTGTATTCCCTGTTTTTGACCTGGAGTAGTTGGCTGGTTCTTTGAGGTAGTGGATCATTTTGTTTTAGATCATAAGGTTCTGTTGACTAATATACTAGTTAGATTGTCTGGATTAGTTTTTCTGCCTAAGTTGTCCCCTTCCCCTTACCCCTCTTTCACACACAGAGATGAAGATTGCGCCTGTCTTAATTTGTGGTTTATTGTATCTTATGTACATTTTTCAACGTAGGCCTTTACTACGATGGTAACAATGGCACTTGGTATACATATGACCAACAAACTCAACAGTACATCCCTTGTACTGATCAAAATGATAACAAAGCATCTGCTGATCAATCTGAGCTTTCCAAGGCATCAGATGGTTCAAGTAACAGAAAAGCAGTAATTTCTGCACCAGCTACAACGTCAACATCTGAGAAGGCTGCGTCGTTACCAGACACAGTCCAGGCTGCTGCAGCAGCAGCAATAGCTGCAGAGAAAAAGGAAAAGGAAAAGGCAAAAGAGATCAAACTGGCTTCAAAGAGCAGTATTTTGGCAAACAAGAAAAAAATGAGTAATGTGTTGACAATGTGGAAGCAAAGGAATCATGAAGGGCAAGCAACCCGTGTAGCTCTGGATGACAACCAGCCAAGTGGTTCGGCTGATGATAGACCAGTTTCCTCTGTGCAGTCTGCAAAGAGCAAGTTTAAAACTGATGTGACAAAGGAGACTACTACATCCAATTCAGGGGTTACTGCAACTGTTTCTGCTGCAGAGACTGTTGGTTTGGAGTGCCCAGTTATGCCAAGGCCTGTGAGTAACAGTATAGGAGGGACAGTGATGGGAGTCATAAGGGGATCTGGAAGAGGTGTGCTGAAATCAGATGCCTCGTTTTCAGGATCAAGTGTTGTTGGAGTTTCCGCACCTTCAACTTCTGCTCCAGGCATGGCAGGTTCATCTGCATCAACAAATGCAGTCACCCCCACAGCTTTGACACCCTTTAGAACAGATGCATCTGCATTGGGTTCTTATATGCCACCTGTTGCAGCTGGGAGTGGAAAGAGAAGATTTTCTGAAATGCCACTAACTCCTGCTTCTGCTCCTAAAGAACCTCATACTGCATACAGGGATCGTGCGGCCGAGAGAAGGAACTTGTATGGTTCATCGGCGTCTTTTGGTGACGATGCATCTGACCTTAGTTTTGCGGAGTCAAGTAAGCTTTCTTAAGAAATTGTTTTTGATTGGCTTGCCCCTCTATTTCTTTACTACATGGTCAATACATAAATGCACATCAGTCCAAAGTTTTCTCGAATATGGTTTTCGATTGGAATGGCCCTTCTTTCTGTCGTACAAGCTCAATTGAATCTAGTATTGGTTTCAAATTTCATTTATTAGAACCATCACTCTTGCAACCTTTTTCATACTGGTCTGCATAATTGATGTGAAGATGTCAGTTCAATTTTGATATTCGATACCCCAATAGGATTATCCAAGTTGGATGAGTCATTTTTGTACTTCGCAATTGTGAATTGACTTGTAAAAATCTTTTGTGATTACTATTGTTACTGTCAAGATCGAGATTCTGCATCAAGAAAGGGTTCTTATGATTCAATGCCTTTTCCCCCTGGTGTTGGTGGAGGACGTGGGGTTGGAGATGCCAACAATGACAGTTATGAGGTGATTACAGCTGAAAAAGCAATTGATGAGAGCAATGTGGGCAACAAGATGCTTCGCAACATGGGCTGGCACGAAGGCTTGGTAGCATATCCTTCTTTTGCACTTCATAATTTGTTCTAAACTTTTTATTAATTACTTGGTTGAACCAGATAGCACCCCCCAAAAATACCCCTTATTGAACTCGAATTACATGATTCAGGCAGAGCTCTATTTTCTGTATAGGTCAAAAGTGAATTTGGTAGTGCTATTCTTATAAATACAGCAGCTTATGGTGCCAATAATCTGACACCCATACATTACCTGTCGTATGGCCCTGGCTAGACGGTGCATGTGTGCAAGGTTTCTAACTAAATATTTTGGGTATTGTTTGCTCTTCTTTTGCTGTTGATCGGATCACAGGGGCTAGGAAGAGATGGAAGCGGAATGGTAGAACCAGTCCAGGCTCAGTCCGTGGAACGGAGAGCAGGACTTGGGAGTCAGCAGAAGAAGTTAGATCCAACCCTCGAGGTGCAGGCTGGAGATAGTTACAAAACTCTCATTCACAAGAAGGCACTGGCCAGGTTCCGGGAGATGTCTTAAGGCACTGTTAATCTTTATTTTGATTGTCTTTTTAGGGTTTAGGAAGTAGATATAGTTGATATTTGTCTCCTGAAGGAAGATGATTCGAACAAAGCGATGGAAGCAGTCGTAGAGCAAGTGGTCGATTGTCGTAGTTATGTGTTGTTGTGCATGCTTCGCTCTTTGTAAAAACTTGCTTTCTAGCACTCTTTAAAATGTTCAGCTTTAAAGTGGACTACCCAGATTTGCGACATACAATGTTTACCCATTCCAGATCGTTTTATAGAAGAAAAGCTAGCTTCTAGTTTGGCTTAGTTGCAACTGCCCCCATGGATACGCTGCAACTGCAACGCTTTACAAAGACATGTAAGAGGGATTTGTAATACGCTGGTGCGATCTCCATCATCATTCGTGTCCATGGTGGGGATTTCATGGGTTTAGAGGAGTTAACGAGCTAAGTAGGTCGAGGTGTTCTCGTGTAATACATGTTCTAATAGTTGACGGATACTTTGTGTATTTTGGGTAAGTTCGGCCGATGATTTTAGTTAACACATGAATTTAAAAAGTACGTAAGAAGCAAAGGAAGTGCAAATGGAACGACTCGTTGTGCCTTCTAACTTGATGCAAAATATTTTCAACTCGAAAATAAGTACTGGAAGCTTTTCGTTAAAATTCTCTAAAAAAAAAGTAACAAGGATTCTAAAACCAATAACTATGCTAAATTGGAATATTAGATTTGATTCATTTGACTGTAATAAAACATAAATGGCAAGGTTTTTATCGAGGTCCATGTTAGCACCATATTTGATTGACCCAAAACCAAAGCTCCCAATTGAAAAATGAAAAATCCTTATCTATCCCTTGAAATGATCGAAACCATTCATATTACAACTTATTCTGTAAAGATATTTTTTGTAAAAATTTAATAAGATATGAGATTATTTAGTCATAGAAATGCATAAAAACAAATGGTCGGAATGTTAAAAATATTATGAACCATTCATATATTTGCTATAGTTGATTGACTAAGCAATTTTTTTGTAGAGATAATCATTGACTAAGCATTTTTTTTGTAGAGATAATCTTTGTTGATGCACAAAATTAGCGAGGACTTTGGTACAATAGAAAGTATCAAGTTTGTGACCTTCACTAGATTGTTCCGGTCACTGGTGTAGGTAAGTATGTAAATGGACAGAGACAGGGAAGCAAACAACACAAGATGTACGTGGT
>JADOBS010300544.1:0-10837 GCA_015708375.1 Cydonia oblonga | reverse complement strand
TTTTTTTTTTTTTTTTTTTTTTTTTTTGGGTTGTTCTTGTTTTGGTGTTGTAGGTTGATTTGGTTTCGACAATTCACATCGCGGATAAAGAGTATGTATCTTCAAACAATCGTTGTTATTTTTGCGCAATTGCTTCTTTGTTTGTAGTAGTTTTGCTGCTAGCTACTTATGATTGGAATTGTTTAATTGTTAGTGAAATATATGAACTCGGAAGCTAAAGCCTTATTAGTTCTAAATATATCGATTGAGTGGAAAAGTTATTGCTCAGACATCGTGCGCGAGTTGAGCTAAATAAATGCAATGCTAGTGGTTTGAGAGATGAAGCTTAAAGGGTAGCTTTCATATAAGTTTAAAGTGTTTTCAAGAAAAAGAATGAAGTTTTGAAGGGTAGCTTTCGTATAAGTTTTACACATTACTTTGCTGGGCTGTGATTTCAAGGACAAAAAATGTACATTTGACGCTAGAATGCTAATGAAATGCATGCCCAGATTGTTAGAGACTTGGTGCTAGGAAAGTGCCTTAATCAATTTTATGTCATTTTTTGAAACTTAACTTAAATGATATGCAGAATATTTCGTTTTGGGCTCGATTTTAGATTCATCTTGGTAACTGTTATTAACTTTCGGCAGTGGTTGATATTTTTTTTTGGGTAACAGAAGTTGATGTTTACTTAATCTGTATGAGTATAGATTGGTTGTCCCAGCCATTACAATGTTAATGATCTTAAATACAATTTCCAGGTACTTTGAGACCCTCCAAAAGGAACTTGAGTCCTATGATTGTGTCCTTTATGAGATGGTGACTAGCCGGGAAAGTTTAGAGAACAGAAGATTCCTTGCTGCCACGAAAAGACTAAAAGTCAAAGGCTCACGCTCAAGAGGATTTAACATCCTGGGATGCATTCAGCGACAGATGGCTCGGGTTCTGACTCTTGATTTCCAATTAGACTGTCTTGATTACGAGTCTGAGAATTGGTACCATGCAGACCTCGACTTCGAGACTTTCAAATTGCTTCAGGTATGTATCTTCTCTCTCCTTTTTGGAGGGTGTAAAATGCTTGAGGATCATTGGTGCATCTAATGCCTTTTTCATTTCTTTCAGGAAGAAAAGGGTGAAAGCTTCTTCACGTTTGCAAGAGATATGACTGTTAGATCCACGAAAGCTATGATTCAAACTGTTTCAATTCCAGAAGGCCTTGGTCCCTGGAGATCTAAGCTTTTGTGGGCCGCACGTGTGCTTCCGATGCCACTTGTTGGCCTTCTCATTATCGGAGGTGTCTGTGCAGACACGGGCAGTCAGGAATCGGAATTTCCAGAGCTAGAAGCCTTGTCTAGGCTTGATATTGGTGCTGCGATGAAGGTCTTCTTGGCCAAGAGACTAACATCTGAGTAAGTATTTGCCAAGAGTTTCGCTTTCCGTCACTTCTTCTAGATGAACGAATTTTCATAACTGATCAAACGAATTATCAATTGGGTTTTTAGTCTCAAAAGTGTATTGTGAATTGGTGCAAAAATTTGAATAGGAAAGTTGTTAGTGTGCAGGAAACTCAAAACTAACACACATGTATTACTTGGTTAAGATTCACGCAGGCTACTGCCGATGTAGAAGAGAGCTCTGTGATCATTGGTGAGAGAAACAGAGCTGCCATAGATGCTCTTCAAAAAGCAATCGACAGCGGGAACAACAAGATTGCAATACTATATGGAGGGGGTCACATGCCAGACCTGGGGAGACGATTGCAGGAGTTGGAGCTGATCCCTACTCAGGCACAATGGATTTCCGCATGGTCCATAAGGAAGCAGGATCTGAAGAGCAGCTCCCTTCCATTTCTGAAGACGATGGCAGAAGTATCAGGTTGGCCTTTGAACCGCTACCAGACTTTGGCATTGCTCATATTTTCCACGGTCCTCGCGTTGGATCTATGGTTTTGGGAGCTCTTTTTCGGCACCGCTGTGAACTGGACGTATCAACTTGCTTCACAAGTCACTGAATACATTGACAATGCAGGGATGAATTTGTAGAAATAGTCTCCGAATCCCATTGCTCTGATTCTTTATATGTAAATACAGTAAAAATCTCTGATTGGATTATAAAAATTTACAAACCAAAACTATTTCTGAAAAGTAAATGCAAGGATCTAACTTATAATTCATAGCCAAAGCTCAGATGGAAGCTGATGATCTACTTAAAACGACGACGACGCCGGGGTTCTCTTCTTTCTTGGAGCTCCCTCAGTACCTGCAATTCACAACCACCACAGAGAAAACCCTAAACACGTGAAGTGGTTTAGCGGAAAAACACATAATGCGTGGAGTGTGCTTCTTTGTACAAGTAATTTTATTTTTTTGATGAAAAGTCAAATAAGTAAAAGCACTTATACAGTTATACTGAAACACTCTCACTAGCTTTATCAAAAAGCAAAATGAATCCTTAAAATCGATAATGATCTGCTCGAAGATTGCTCTCTATCTTGATCTCAAAGGATGATAATGTCCATCATCTTATTTATCAATATTTAATGAGTTTAAATTTTGATATTTGTGTTCATTTAGTACGCATATCTCAAAAATTAAAATCACCCATAGTAATAAATAAGGCATGAGCAGAGACTGGGGCTTCAATAAAAAGAGTGTTAAAGAGTGGTGAGCTTCAATAAAACCAATATTGCGCTTCAAAAAAAAAAAACGTAAAAAGAAATACGAAGTTGTTATGAAAGAAGTTGAATCAACGAATGAGTTATGACCCAACACAAAACAAAATTGAATGAAAAAGAGGTGACAAAAATTTGTCACTCCGACTCAAAGAGGTACTTAATCACCACTTTATGATAGCTTATTGACTAAGAAAATAGCCTAATAAAGATTTAATATCTTAGAAGCACGTAAACGTTTTAATTCAAATTTAATGAAAGTATTACCCTTTGAATATATGACTTGTTTGGAACTGCTTTTAACATGACTGAAAAGACAATGTTTTTTAGTTTTAAAAACATTTAAGTGCGTTAAGTGTTTTTCTAGAATTCACTTACATTTTTAATGAAAATTAGTTCCAAATGTATTTTCACAAAAAATACTTTCAACCATTTTAAAAATATTTACAAACGAGCCCATAAAATTAAAAAAAAAAGAAAAGAAAAGAACAGAATAATACAGATTGAAGGCAACAAGTATGTGTAAGAGTAGGATTTTGAGTAAAAGACAAAAAAGCAAGAGTAAATATTAATAGAGAAAATGTCACTGCTTCGGTTGCTGAACGTGTTGTTCGTTCCCAAGTTACGCCGAGTTTTGTCACTCCTCCTTCATGCAATTTTGCTCCCTTCTGCAACCTAACAAAACCTATCCACTCTCAGTCCCTCCCTCACCAAACCAACAGAAACTGAGATCTTTACCTAAAATATCCTCAGAAGAAGGAAAAGGAGTAGGGAAATGGATGTGATTGGGGATCCAGGGGAGGGGCAAATCGGTCAAAGAAAATCCGGGATGAACAAGTACACAATTGTCTGCGCTCTCTTGGCTTCCGCAAATTCCATTCTTTTGGGTTATGGTAAGTTCTTTGTGGGTTTTTCCTACCATTTCGGTCGGAACTTGTTGCTGCCATTTTCTAAATTAGTTATTATTACTTTTCTAATTCATAAAAACAAAGTTTTTTATTTTAGTCAAAATGATTTATGAGATTTAAAATCGATAGAAGTAATCTTTGAGATTGTCTACCGTCAATCATTCTGTGAGAAATCTTCAGGCATTTTTGTCAAATAAACATGTGCCCTCTAACCGATGGTTTCTTCAACGAGATTTTTTCACATAATGATCAAAATGATTGACAGTGAACCATTTTAGATGAAAGCCAATAAAGCATCGGAGAGAAAGAAGTAAAGAATGATTGTTTTGGAGCGTTGATAACAGTTTCATTTCCTTCAATTTTACCGAAGAAATTGCGTAAAATTTGTGCAGATATCGGAGTGATGAGTGGTGCAGTGCTCTACATCAAAGATAATCTCAAGATCACATCAACCCAAGTGGAAATTTTGGTAGGAACCCTAAACGTGTTCTCTTTGGTAGGATCACTAGCATCCGGCAAGACTTCGGATTATATAGGCCGGCGTTACACTATAGTCCTAGCCGCTTTCACATTCCTAATAGGTGCACTCCTCATGGGCCTAGCACCGTCCTACTCATTTCTAATGGCGGGACGTGTCGTGGCCGGCATTGGTGTCGGCTACGCCCTCATGATAGCTCCCGTCTACACGGCTGAGATATCCCCCGCCATGAGCCGAGGATTCCTCACCTCTCTTCCAGAGGTGTTCATCACATTCGGGTTATTACTAGGTTATATTTTTAACTACGCCTTGTCCGGCCTACCGCCACACATAAATTGGAGGCTGATGCTCGGGTTGGCGGCAGTGCCGGCAATCGGAATTGGGTTAGGAGTTATAGCAATGCCTGAGTCCCCTCGTTGGCTTGTGATGAAGGGGAAATTAAGGGAAGCAAAAGAGGTCTTACTGAAAACATCATGTTCTGAAGAGGAAGCTCAACTGAGGCTTGAGGGGATGAGTAAGGCTGCTTTGGATTTACCCACAGGCCCATTAACGGCCCAGGAAGATTCTTCGGCTGGTGAGCCTGGACGAGGGGCTTGGAAGGAGCTCTTGCTGCGTCCTTCTAAGCCCATTCGTCGGATGCTCGTTGCTGCCATAGGGATCAACTTTTTCATGCAGGCTTCCGGCAACGACGCCGTCGTGTACTACTGCCCGGAAGTATTTAGAGCAGCTGGAATTCACAGCAAGAAACAGCTCTTCGGCATTAATGTCATAATGGGCCTTGCCAAGACATCCTTTGTTTTCATCTCGGCGAGTTGCTTGGACCGGTTTGGGAGGCGGCCTCTTTTGTTATTGGGCTCGGTCGGGATGGTGGTCTCGTTAGCTGGGCTGGGCCTTGGATCAAAATTTCTCGAGCATTCGAGTAGTAAGCCCACATGGGCCATTGCCTTGTGTATCGTGGCTGTTTGCGCTGATGTTTCGTTCTTTTCGATTGGGCTTGGGCCCATAACTTGGGTCTACTCATCGGAGATCTTTCCGATGAGGTTAAGGGCCCAAGGTTCGAGTCTAGCCATATCGGTGAACCGGTTGGTAAGTGGGGTGGTGTCAATGACATTTCTAACCATTTCTAACAAGATAACATTCGGGGGAATGTTTTTCGTGCTGGCGGGAATAATGACGGTTGCAACGGTGTTCTTTTACTTCTTTCTGCCGGAGACAAAAGGCAAGACCTTGGAAGAAATGGGGACGATTTTTGAAGACAAAGACACAACAAATATGAATAGGGTGAGGGAAATGAGAGGGATGTAGTGATTGTGTTGCCCTAAACGCCTTATATTTTTTGTTCTACTATGAATTAAAAAACATGTAATATGTTAATTTAGAGTGTTGAAATTGTATATTCAAAAGATATCAAGGTGAAAAAGCTACAATTAGAAGTTGCTTCTAATTAATTAGGGATGAAAGGTGGTGAACAAATCCGTAACAATAGTGACCAAGGGAAGGTTGATATACTTGTACTCTTCAATAAAAATGAAAATTTTGTTTGATTCCTAGCATTGGCGAATGACACAATGGCAGCCAGAAGAATGCTGAAATGGTCTTTGTAAGTATTTTTAACAAAATGGAGTGTCGTGGCTTCGCCACCAGCTACTCTCCTTTTTCTTTTTTTTTTCTTTTTTGAAAGAAAAGAATAATAAACAATTCGTGCATGTTGGCCCAAAATTGGTGGTCAATGGAGATTGTTAATTAAGTACATCAGATTAGATTAGAACAGACTAATATCCAATATCAACCCTGAATTGTACTATATCTATATGGAATATAAAACAACGCTAAAACTGTACAACCAGTCTGTTCAGAAGTACAAAAAATAGAAGAAAAGAATAGAGAACTTAGACAAAGACAAGAGGATGACAAACAACTAGGAGAAAAATGGTGGTTGTTCACGGGTGGATGGAAAACCTGTGCCCGAAGAGTTTGCTCGCTGCAATCACTGAAGATCTTTCTGCCCATGTTCACTGTCAAGCCAACACGGTTGCTCATCGTTTAGCTTGGTTCGGTCCAAATATTGACAGTCATCTTGATTGGATTGACCAGCCTCCTAGCTTCATTATTGATCTCCTTGTGGAGGATATACTGTGACTCTTGGCTCCCAATGGCCTCTCTATCAATATACTACTATCGTTTCTATCCAAAAAAAAAAAACTGTGCTTGCACACGCATTCTAGCTATACAAAATGAGTTCGATTGACCTGAGCTACTAGACGTGGTAAAAATTCCAAGCAACTTTTCAACTTTGTTCCTTTCCCATCGTTTAGTGCCTGTAATTTGGTTCAAATCTTTATTTTCTCTGATTGATTTTGAAAGGCCTGTCCCTATTTACCCATCAGTGCCCAACAATCCACTTCTTGTATTGTTGTATGGGATGCTTTTGCCAAATTGCCAAAATTAATTGCAACTTCAAACAGTTAGCATCGATGTGAAGAAAGGATTAGGTAAGAAAGAAAATCGCACAATAAGAAGGGGAGACATACTTGTAGGCCGGCATGCTAAGAAATCTAAAAGAAAAAAAGGAAGAATCTCTATAGGAGGAGTGACTTGACATACAAATGAACACAAGAGAAGTCCTAAAGTAGCTAATATATGTTGGCAATTGTATTCCCTTTTCGAAATGTATGAGAGCAAGGAAAATCATGTGCCGCAACCAGGAAATATAGTTTTTCCAACGGATCTGTAACGACCAATGAGGAGAAAAATAACCATAAGCAAAGTAAGATATCACACTAGAAGAGTCACTTTCAAGCCATAAGTTTTGCCAACCCTGCACATAAGATAACTTCACAGCAAAGACGACAACATGAAACTCTGCATAGAAAGAAGTATAATGCCCCAAGTTCAAGGAGAAACCACCAATAAAACTACCCGCAGAATTTCGGAAAACCTCACCACAATCGGAAGGACCCGGGTTAAAGCTGTTTTGGAGTATGAACAAACTAGAATTAGACACAGAGCAGTCCAAAATTAGATAGAGCTTGGCTTGTTATAAAAAGATTGCAACCAACTAAACCCTAGAAATTGTTCATCTTGTTTTCATTATGAATTTAACTTAAAAGTTGTTCATCTTTTTTTGAAGTTCGAATTAACCAGAACTAGACACGGATAAGTTGGAATTAGCCAAAGTGTTGCTTGTTTTCATAAATACTACACATAAACATTAAATTACAACTAAACCCTAAAGCTTGTTCATTTTGTTTTCAGTCCGAATTAACCAATATAGATCCAAATCAGACACCAAAACTTGGCTTGTGTTTATAGAGACTCCAAATAGGCTTGAGATTGCAACTAAAACCTGAAGACTTTTCATCTTGTTTCCAGTCCGAATTAACCTAAAGATTATTCATCTTGTTTCCAATTCAATCGAATAAACTCTAAAGGCTGTACATTTTTTTCGCGTCTGAATTAACTACAATTAGACACATTAGTCCAAATTAGCTATAGTTTACTAAACTCTAAAGATTGTCATCTTGTTTACAATTTCAATGAACAAGAATTAGACAGAGATCAGTTGAAGTAACTAGAACTTGGCTTGTTATATAAGATTACAACTTGCAAGGGGGTGACGAGTATTATGAAAGCTTATTGGCTCATAGCTTGGTTCATTGCCCTTGTTTTTTTTTACTCCAACCCTATTCCTTTATGGTATTCATGGAAATAGTAACCACCATTTTCGCCCAAAAGGCATTCTCAAAATGTCAAACACTAACCCCTCTCTCGCAAGTCCAGATCGATTTTTGTTTTTTTTGTTTTTTAATTTTCAGAGCCTGGACCTTTTAGTCATAACAAGAGCATGAAAACGAGTGTAAGTGGATGACGAAATCTATGTCGTGGCAATAAGTTTCTTCTTGTCAAAGAGCAAACTTCCACTTGAAAAATGAATCCCATCTGCAGAAGACTGTCTGTTAGCTCTTGGTTGCACGGGAGTATTGGTTGTAAAGGTTAAGAACCTGCGCTCCCCAATCTGTATTTAGCTGTTGGAAGCTTCTAAGACATTGAGATGCTCATCTTCAAATATATATACGTGTGTGTGTGTGTGTGTGTGTGTGTGTGTGTGTGTATTTGAAGAAAATATAAATATATATACGTATTATATGCCACTAGGGTTTTTTGTTTTATTGTGAAAATTTAAACGTACGTAGTACACAGTAGTCAGTACATGAAAACTTTCAAGTTGTTTGGTGCAAGCCAAGAGTTTTAGGTTCTCTCAATTTGTCTTTTAACTGGTGGACGAATGGGAAGCAGACACGAACATACTGACAACAGATATAAAACCAAAAATTCAGATTGAAAACATCAAAAAGCATGTTGAATAATAATATTTCCCATGTACAACATGGAAAAGGTGACAATATAACCTTTGTCTTCCACTCTGAATCTCACTAACCCCTCTCTCTCATGAAAATATGCATGTAACCAGGGGTGGTGGGTGACAAACCTGCATGTTTGGGGAGGTTTTCTACTTTCCAGGGCATTCTTTACATCGAAACTTCCAGTTTCAAGAGCTAAATTTGAACTCATAAGGAAGAATATAAATGATTATAAATGATTCTGAAGAATATATTGTACATAAGTTTTATGGTCTTTTGGAAAAGAAAAAAAAATGTAGCTCATGTACATAGATTACGCAAGCAGAAAATCTGTTATTTAGACTTCAAAACAATATTTTTATGATAAAGAACTCGACAACTTTTCTAGAACGCCAATAACAATTTTACTCATCAATAAAAACTAAACTATTGGGTCACGAGCACATATAGTTTACATGGTAAGTCCAGGCTGCGCTACAAATATGTTGGCTAATGACCCTCCCATTTCCATGCTTTATGCATCTGTGTGTTTAATTTAAGGTGCTTACCAGCATAGCGACCCCACTGTATATTCAGAAACAATAAAAGGACCAAATCCTGGTCTCTCTATTTCTACTTAAAGATAATATTATACCAATGAGAAGAAAGGTTCTTATGGAGGGGAGATTTTTCCAGTGTGTATCCAACCATTTGTATTGGGGTATCGAACCGTATTCCAAATACAATACTGAAATTTCTTCTTACAGAGATAGAGTCAGGGCATCAGCCCATGTCTCAGAGTCTTTACTGATTTTCTCTCGTACCCACTAATATATTTGAAAAAAGTGCTACAATCAGTCGTCTATATATGTATATTAAACACAGTATGACACATTAAAAAATTTCTCCTCACAAAGATAGAGTCAGAGCCTCAATCTAGGTCTCATAGTCATCACTGATTTTCTCTCGTACCCACTAATATATTTCAAAATAGTTCTACGATCAATCGTCTATATATGTATATTACATATGATTACTCATGGTTTACATATCTCTCAAACGTTTCTTTGGATTTTTTAAAGTCAAAGATCTCTTTTTAATATTATTACAAGTGATATTCTACACATATTATTCTACATTTAAAAAGTTAAAGAGTTTAAACTCGAAGTACAATAAGAATAAGTTGAAGTGGAAGTGGAATACTCTAACCACCGACACAATATATCACTTGTTAAGCAATAATTTTTAGATTCTAGTTTCTTCTTTCTTTTAATTTAATATATACCTACATATAGCTAGGTATATATTATTGGAACGTCATAACAAGCCGCAGGATTGTTTGTTTCCTATACCGGAACCAAGAAAGCAACATCCACAGTTCATAATAATTTCTGCATCTCCGATGTATATTTGAGTTTAACACCAATATTCTACCCTCTTCCTTGTCATTAATTCTTGGAAGTGCATATATAGGTTTCTACTTCCTTGTAACATAAGCATCAATCTAACTTGAAATTGGATAATGTAAACGTAACAAGTCTTGGAAAAAAATAAAAACTATACTAGAATTAATGTCATGAAGCCAAATGACATCGAAGAAAACGTCCACAAGATGGAAGAGCTTGCTCGGACAAATTGATTTCAAATAACATAATAAACCCAAACAAGTGAAATCATGACTATGCCATACTTATGAAACATATTCAATTATTTAGTCACACATGTGAAAAATGCCAAAAAGAACTGTGTACATGTGAGAAAATGCCAAAACGAACTGTGTCGATGAAATATTTGTATGAAAGGCTTAAGAGCTTTTGGTTCAAACTTAGATGGCCTAAAGAGCTGCAGACAGGTAGCATTTATAGTATGGTGATATTCTACATATGTAGGTGCATAATTTAATGTTCATCACATCTTAAGCTAGAATTTTGAATTTTCTTAAGATACATAGTTTGGTTATATCCAAATTCTGCTTCACATAAAAGGGTTAGAGCTAAAGTGAATAGGGTAGTGTGATGCTCCCTTGCTGCGAATTCAAATCTGCTCTCGTAAACTTTATGGTTTAAAATTTTGTTTGACCAACGATATATGTAAGCTTACATTATTTCAACATACTTTAAACTCCAATTATATACCCATAAATAGCCTCAAAAGATCACTAAAGTTTTTGGTCCATCCTCCCATGCACAAGACCTAATATAGTGCGTGGGCAATTACTTAATAACCATAGATAGAAGGCATTCGTCAGATCTGCAGGCGAATGGTTCATCATCTAGCTGCCCATGCATGCGTCTCAGAACATAACTACGTAATGATTTCATATTCATAAATTCATTCTCAAGGCAAGATTCAAATTGGCTAAAACTTAAAAAATAAAAAAAATAAAAAAAAATAAATAAAAAAAAAAAAAAAAAACTAAAATACGAAAGATTAGTTGGGAGGTAAAGATCATATATCATCT
>JADOBS010300543.1:0-10836 GCA_015708375.1 Cydonia oblonga | reverse complement strand
GGTAAAATAAATAGTACTAGGATTGACTTTTTAATATAAAAATATGATTTTTTGTTAAACCAAATAGTACCAAAAGTTTTTCGTTAAAATTCTCATTATTTTATGCCTGATGCAGAAACAGTACTGCATTGTCGCCGCATCCGCACTTTCAAAAGTATAAAGCGTCACAAACTCACAAACGTGTAAAGTGCTGGTGTTTTGCCCCCTCTCATTACATTTGGCACATCCCTTCTTTTTCTTTTTTCCATCACTATCCAAAAGGTTGCACCAATTCTGCTGCCAAAGCTAGAAAATAATGCTCATCCACAAACTCACAAACCCCTTGAAAAAAGATGTTTTTCTTTCGGTCCTTTTGTTCTACTGTAAATTGTAATAGAACTTTCACATCTAAATGTTTTGATGATGATGCAGGGCTGGCTTTGCTAGGGTTTCATGAGAAAGTGGATGCTTTGTTGGATCGAGTATATATGTTTAGAACCTGTAGATGGGACCATGTAATACCCTATCGATCGGCATATATTGTGCTGCTGTACAAAGACTATATACCAGTTCAACATTTATGTTCTTTTTTTTTTTTGAATTATGAATGATTTAATCAAGAATCCATCCCTATGTCACCTCAATCTTATCAATTGTATAAGTCAGGAAGTTCCCATGTTATGTAGTTATATGATAGACATAGAATTCTTGTCAAATTCATCAATTATATTCAGCTAATTACTTTTTAAAAGAAAGATTTTGGGGCAGTAAAACTAAATCCTAATTCAATCTTTTAAATCAGAAAACCCTAAAACTCTAAAGAAAAAAGAAAACCCCCATTAAGAATAAAAGATATCTGGTCGATATGTTACCTCAGTCTTATCATTTGCATAGTTCAAAAAGTTCCCGTGCTATATTGAGTTAGGATGGAATTTAAGAATGATTCTCATGTCAAATTCTTCAATTTATTTGAGCTAATTACTTTTAAACGAATTAGTTGTGGAACTGTAAACCTAAACCCTAATACAATCTTCAAAATCTGAAAACAGTAAAACCCTAAAGATAAAACCCCTAATAAAGATATCTGGTCAGATCAGGGGACTCACATGTTTATCAAAATGTGTCCACCGATCATAACCGTATATAGAGTCACATGCTCTTGATCTGTTTGGCCTAGCTAGCTGACGAATTTGTTACCTGATCAGTGATCACAAAAACGATACTGCACACTGGCATGATTGTGTTCGAAGACAAAGGATATCCGAAGTGGATATGGATGGATAAATATCACGAAACCAATGTATCTGACTAATAATTTTTTAGTTTGGTGAGTGCTGAGTATCATACGGAGAAAACTTCCAACCCAAAAGCAGATATATTGGAGGCCACCATCGTTTTAGTGGACGTCCAGTAGTACTCCCCACCTGGTCATGGAAATTTTGATCAAAATCTAGGTCCAGTATAGTTTACTTTCTTCTACACCATCAACAACTTAGCCAGCTATGGAAAAAAGATTTCGATGTCAATACAGCCATGTCTTGCGAGAATTGTCATGCAGAGAAAAAACAAAGGGTAACTATTGTGTGTCTGTAAAGATACTTGCTGTGACGCAAGGATCACACCCAAAGCTCCGAGTTTGAATTTTCCCTCTTGCAAAATTGCTCATCGTTCATTTTCTATAAGGACGTGTCATTATTTTATCTGCTGGGCAGTCGTCTTAAGCATCTTGATCTACTCAACGAATGGTTGAGATTGTTCGTTTGTTTTGTCACAAGAAAAGAAAAGGCCTATCGATCAAATCTCATCATAAAAGAGAAGCCGCACGCAATTCCTTGTAATCCAATTCAATGTTCTATATGTGGTACTTAGGAATAACTTTAACTTAATGGGGGGTTTTGAATGAACTGACCTCTTGATGCCTGCTACAACTTCCAACTTGCCTTTGTTGTTTTCTAGTGGCCCTTCTAGTGCAGCTGCAGCTTATTAACGGATGGAAGAAATTTTGTCGTGTGATGCCGACATATGTTTTGATATGGGTGAGCGACAAGGATGATAAAAGAACTTATAACTATATGAGTGCATAGGGTAAAAAAAGTGGTGTGCTGATCGTCGCACCTGGAAAATTATTGGACCAATTGTTGCTGAGAATACAATGCCGTACGTTTTTTTATTTGTGTTTCACACGCACATTCTGTTCTGAGAGATGATTAAAGGGGAACAGATACTTAAAGAAAGAAGTTGATTTTGAGCTTTCTTCATACTTAAATTGGCGCAAGAAAGGACCAAAAAGCTCTCTATATATAGCATGTGGACAATCCATGATGTAGAACCAGATACTTGTGATCTGAGTGTGGTAAAATCAATGAGCATTTGAAAACGTACGTCACGTTGTCCTGTTATCAAAGCGACAAGTATACACATGATTATATATACACTTTTAATCACCATCAATTATTATGGAGGAGTTTAATGGAAAATGGACTGAAATCATCTATATACAAATCTTGATTGCTGATGAAATGGTCGAACACATAAATCTCAATTATTGAAATGATCACTTTTTAATATTTAATTGATATGTTGTTAATATTTTATAAATTGCTCTCAAACAATAAGTGATCATTTCAACAATTGGAATTGCCCTCTCCCGTACGTTTCGTTATCCAAAAAATGCAGATGATCCAAATCATGCATCATGTTATGGTGCAATTGGCAAGAAAAAATATCCCAACTTTTGATTCTTTTACATGCTGGGGACAATAAGTTTTGATATCAGTGGTAGAACATCATCCTAGTCTTGATGTGACATAATTGTGATTAACAAGTACAAGAACCATTAATTTATCTAGCATACTTGTGTTTGAAAACTTGTCGACCAATAGTATATCACAAGAAATATAGCATAAGAAAATTGGTTAGATGAAGATTTTACAAATCTCAGTTGCTGAAATAAACAAAATCTAATTATTATAATATATCAATCAAATATTAACGACATTATCGATTAAACATTGACGACACATTAATAAAATTCTCAAACATAATCATCTAAGCAACAACTGGAATTTATATTTTCCTCATTTCAACTAGCTTCCCTGATATAATTAAAGATGGACACTAATAAATGAATGTGGATTACGCTAGTTGGCCAAAGTTGTGTCTACTCCGAGGAGCACTAATCATGTTCTTCAATTAAGAATCTTTAGACTTGAAGATCATGCATGTAGTATAAAACGAAACTATGAAATTGTTTAATGTAAATTTCATGCGTCCAAACAGAATTGCTACTAGTTAATGGTAGTTACTAGTTGGTGTAGGGGCCAGAATAATCTGAAAAATGCTCAATGAAACTTTTAGTAAACAAGTTTGGTGCGTATAGCACATTGTTATAGTTTTGCACACATGATATGTAGGGGCCAGATTGTTATAGTTTCTACAAATCAATGTAGGGGCCACATTATGGATGCCGTCAGCACCAACTGTTCCCAATTAGGTTGCAGAGATGTGGAAATGCAAAAAAGAACTAAAAGGCAAACTCATTATATATAGACCTATTGGGTTCTAAAACTATTGAGCAACAAGAAGAGCTGTAAACTAAAATCATGGATGGGAAGAAACTGGAGTACACAGGTGAGGAGGCATTGAAGGAGATTGAGAGGCTCACAGCCAAGGCTGGTAGGGTTCAGTTGAACATTTTGAAGGAGATCTTATCACAAAATTCGAAAACCGAATATTTGAGTAAGTATATGAAGGGATCAAAAGATGTATCAGCTTTTAAGCAATGTGTCCCAGTCATTACTTACAAGGCCATTCAGCCTTACATCCAAAGGATTGCTAATGGCGAAGACTCTTCTCTCATTACTGGCCACCCCATAACTGAAATGTTGTGCAGGTAGATCTGCCCTTTCCTTTGTTTACAAGCTTTTCTATTTCTTTGTTATCAATTTTTTTTGACACACTTGGCTTATTGCATTTTCAGTTCAGGAACTTCAGGAAGAGAGCCTAAGATGATGCCATCGATTGCTGAAGATCTGGATCGTAGAACATTTCTATATAATCTCATTATGCCGATTATGAACCAGTTAAATATTACAACTACTCTCTCCATTAATTTACTAACTTAACATTGTAACTATAGTATAGGGAACTGTTATCGACACCTAAAAAATAGTCCCTATGAACTTGTCTAAAGGAAATATATCTCTTGTGTTTTTATAAAGGAAAACGTGTATACTGAATTTTTTGGGGTCCCAGTAACAGTTTGCGTAACCATCATTAGGATGTGTATGTATCTATCTTGATATGCAAAAGTGTATATATACAGTTAAGCCCATGTGTTTGATATTCTAACTGCAGTTATGTCCCTGGACTGGATGAGGGCAAGGCTATGTTCCTCTACTTTGTGAAGGCAGAAATGTCAACACCGTGCGGCTTACCAGCTCGAACGGTGCTTACCAGCTACTACAAGAGCAGCCACTTCAAGTGCCGTGGCCCTGACCCTTTTAACAATTGCACAAGTCCTGACCAGACCATTTTTTGCAATGACAGCAACCAAAGCATGTATTGCCAACTCCTCTCCGGCCTAGTCCACCGCGGACAAGTCCTGAGGCTTGGCGCCGTCTTTGCATCCGCCTTTCTACGAGCCATTTCATTCCTAGAACGAAATTGGATCAACTTTTGCAATGACATACGTACCGGCCAATTAGACCCTTTAATCACAGATCCCGAATGCCGGTCATCAATGGCTCCCTTAATTTCTGTCCCTAACCCTAGTCTAGCCGATGAGATCAATGAAATTTGTAGCCTTCCATCATGGAAGGGAATTGTATGCCATCTTTGGCCTAAAGCGAAGTACATTGAGGCTGTGGTCACGGGGTCCATGGCACAATATATCCCAGCTCTTGAGTACTATAGTGACGGAAAACTTCCCTTGGTTTGTACCATGTATGCTTCCTCAGAGTGCTACTTTGGTGTCAACTTGAAGCCCTTGTCCGACCCTGCTGACGTGTCGTTTACCCTTTTGCCGAATATGGGGTATTTCGAATTCATACCGTTGGGAGAGAATGGGACTCGGCTCATGAACATAGATGAGGATGAGGAGGTGCGTAGTGATAAACTTGTTGATTTGGTGCAAGTGAGGCTTGGCTGCTATTATGAACTGGTGGTCACCACCTTTGCTGGTAAACTTACATTAATTTTGTTTTAGCACTTATTTCTTTTTATCCTAAAGTGCTTGTTTAGGAGTGCATTTAGAGTGGGCAAAAGATGCTTATGGTAGAAAAAGTTAAAAGTGTTTTTAAGTTACAAAACCAATTTCTGTTTCTTACAAAAGCACTCCTAAACATACCCTAAGATTGCTCAGTACACAGCTAATCAACTGTTTTGAGTTTGATGAATGATTAATCAGGATTGAATCGTTATCGAATCGGGGATGTGCTCCAAGTGACTGGATTTCACAATAAAGCACCACAATTTCGGTTCATCTGTAGGAGGAATGTTGTTCTCAGCATTGACACTGACAAAACTAATGAGGAGGACTTGCACAAGAGCGTTTCTGTAGCAAAAAAGTTGTTAGAACCCTTCAATGCTCTTCTTGTGGAGTACACTAGCTACGCGGACACGTCTTGTCTACCCGGCCACTACGTGCTGTATTGGGAAATTATATACCATGGATCAATGGTGGACTCAACAGCCCCACTTGATGATAAGGTGATGCAAGAATGCTGCATTGCTGTGGAAGAGGAACTTGACTACATATATCGCCGGTGCCGCACGTATGACAAGTCCGTAGGGCCGCTTGAGATTCGGGTGGTGGAGCCTGGGACGTTCGACGCGTTGATGGACTATTTCATCGGCCAAGGGGGTTCGATCAATCAATATAAAACGCCGAGGTGCATCAAGTCGAATAAGGCGCTTAAGCTGCTTGATTCTAATGTCAAGGCATGTTTCTTTAGTCCAAGAGATCCTAAGTGGATCCCTTAGATCCAACGTGTGTTAATGATCATTGTCAAGATTAGAACTCTTTTTGTTAGCCTTTATTTTCCTGCTGCTGAACTAACAAAGGTTCTGCACCTATAAGCTGTTGGTGCAATAAGTTTAAATATGCATTTTGCAGACAATATATAATATGCACCTTAATTAATTTGATCATTGTATTCATGATTTACTTCGTTAGTTGCTTCCATGAAACAGATCAATATAGTAGCCCAAAATCAATGAAACATAAGGATTAGGACTAACTGTTAATTAGATCAAACTAAAACAAGTTGGGGTACAAGAGGGAGTGGATAAGCTGCAGAAGCTCATTTATCAGCTAGACATGTTTCTCATTTTTTTGGTATGCCGCAGCTCTTGATTTTATTCAATGTGTACTTTAATTTGTAATGAGGTGGGAAGGAATTCGACCACAAAAAGTTGAGTTGTATTTGATCATGTTGAGCCATGTCAAAGCGACAAAATCATTGTCGTAGTATTGGAGGGAGCTAGGAATTCGACCACAAGTGTATATATATCTTTATATATAAAGCCAATGGCTCAATGAATACTATTTTTTGGTGTCACAAACCTCACCAAAAATAATTGGACAAAAATGCTCCTCAAACAAAAAACTTCAAAACTAATTCAAAATAACTCATCAAATGTGGCAAGGGGTATTTTCGTCACTTTAACAGTGTTTTTTTAATAATTGATTTCTTTTGTACAATATTTTTTTTAAATAATTCGTACCTTCTACCAATAATGTGATTCAATCAGTTTTTTATTAAATATTATTTTCTCTATTTTTAAACATGTTCAAAACATCTTAAGAGGCGCGTAATGCCAATTATAAAAAGATCTTTCGCACCCTGATAATAATGTGATTAAATTAATTGTCAAATGATTGTTGTTTTTTTTTTTAACAAACGATATTATCTACACTAAGGGGGAGGGGGTGTGCTTAGACTCACAATGGGCTATCAATAATGTAATTCAATTAGTTGTTTATTGAATGTTATTTTCTCTATTCTTAATATAAATTCAATAGAGACCGATTTTATTATGTGGATTTAGCTGCTTTAATTGGTTTATGAGGGATTTTTTCTAGTATGATCTCAGATTATTCATTTACTTCAAATATTTGACTTTCCTTTTGTTAATTTATGCATATAAATACATATTTAGCACGTCATAATTCAAAAAATACCTTCTGCACGTGCGTGAGCGCGTGCATGAAGGCTAGTACACATATAAGAGGAAGGAAAATAAACATGCAGATTGATAGTGCACACATAATAAAAGCCCCTTCTCTTTTGAGTGAAATATGTAAGACTATGGTGAATGCATAGCATTTGCTACTGTAAAATGGGATCTTCCGAGAATTTTTTCAGTGTGACCGAAATACGGAGTATACATCACGTGTTATTATACAAATTATGAGATATGTATGTTAAAAAATTAATAACGTAAAAAATACAAATTAATAACTTAAAAAATAAAATTTCTCATCATTTGTATAATGACACGTGATGTCGTGTATCAGTCACATTGAAAAATTTCTCTAATAAGAAGTGTCTTTTAGATAATGCGCTAACATTGATCACAGCATAATTGGATACCTAGAGGCAGCAATCGATGGCCATAGGTTAGGTTTTATCACGTACACAAAGAAAAGTCTCCGAGAATTGTACTAACTAGTACGCATATTACTACTTGTCATGATCGATTGATCATTTTGTTCCTTGGATAATATGGTGCTCGATCAGTTAGTAGTTCGTAGTCGATAGAATGTGTAATTCGGATCATTTAAAAGCGGGAGAAAGAGATCTCTATCTTTGATTTTTCTGAAGTGAATTAGTAGGATGGACTAATAAGAGCCGTAAGATTTGAAATGAGTGATCCAAACTACTCGGTCCATCAACTCCAGACTGTGAGAGCTGAAAAGGATCTCAATTCAATTAAGACACAGCTCAGTCCACAAAAATGCTACAACGGTGCACGTTGCATATTCAAATTATATATGCAGCTCCACAAGATTTTCAGGTGATATGTGTCCCACCCTGTCTGAAATTTGAGCATAGTCATGGTGCTAATCAATCGTTATAAAGTGTGTGTGTGTGTGTGTAGATGCATCGATCTGACACCATGTTCAAGTGTGCACAAGCATGCGCATACAAAAGGAGCACTCCTTCTTTAGGATTAGGGTTGGAGGAAAATGAAGGATCTCAATTTGCTGTTTACTACTTTTACCCTAAAGTTTGGGCTTTACAAGAGACGGACGTACGCCACTAGTGAGAGACAGAAACTGAGTCACCATGCACTAGCTATACCTTGAAGACTTTGATATCATGTGGGAGGAATTCAAAACATAACACATAAAATCCAGAATAAACTCTTATAAATTTAAGTTATTTGGTTCCAACAAAGTTTAGATAGTAACTCTTAATAATCACAAAAAGAAAAGTTTACATATTCGTGTCAAAGTGCAAATCATTTCTGCTTTCAATATAAAGGAATCAAATATTTTTCTTATATGAAGAAAAATGACCATATGTTGGATAGTACATGCACTCTCTCATGAGTGAATGGACATATTTCACCTCTTATAAATAACATGTATTCATCGTATAAATTTTATAACTATAACTGTTTAATTGCTCAATCATCTTTACAAAAAAATCATTTGAATCGAATGTCGTTTATACATCTAAATATATCAAATAAATGGACGGTTGATCATGAATATGTTACTTGATACTCACATTGTAGATTGTTTCTATACATTTGGATGCATAAATAATCTCTAATTCAAATGATTTTTTTGTAGGGACAATTTTTAAATGAAGATTAAAAAATTAATTTATTCCGATTATAAAAGTTATAAGGTGAGTCGCATGTGGAATATGTGCATTCCCCCAATAGGAACGTGGATCATGTAACAAACAAATAGGGGAAGGGAAAGATCTCCTTAGACAATGACCATATATCTTTCCATCTTTGACAAACATGGTTTTAGTTTATTCTGCCTCCCACCACATAGAGTGCTGTCAAATACCCACTTGTCAAACAACTTTACGGGCCAAAGTCGACAAATAAAATGCTAAAGCAACCAATTAAATGCTCAAGCAGATAAGCAAATATGCACTATAGTAAAACATCGATAAATGAATGTCCAGTAAATTAATAACTCCGGTTTTTACTAAATCACAGACATTTTTGGGCCGAGAAACTCACTTTTTACATTCCAAATGTCTTCTATATCTAAGAGGTCTAAGAAAGAGGCCCTATTTATATTTTTTGATGATGCTTAAACCGGTGTTAGACCTCTAGAGATCTTTTTGGATGAGAAAAAAAAAATCATTCTACTAAAAATGAATAACCAGAAGAACACCTGGCTATAGTTATACCTCTTCCGATTAACAGAGCGTGAGAAAGGGGCAAAGTAACTCAACTAGAAGGGTTATTTCAATAGCAGTGTGATAACTCGTCCCTAATTTTACTATTTTATTAATTTTAAAAAGATGAATTGACGAAAATGCCCTAGAAGATGGATTGTTGACTTTCGTTGATCGTCATTTCGTGACGTGTACGAGTTACTAATTTACCGTATTCTTGGAGTACTAGGCAGTACAAACTTGTAGGCTCAAGTGGAATCGAAATTTGAGCTACGACGAAAATTTTACGGAACTACAAATCCGAAAAAGTAATTTTGTAAGAAATAACTATTTATTATTTTATATATTTCTCATAATTATTATATGATTATTTTTAATATTATTTGAGAGATAGTCTAAATATTTTATTAATTTATATTGACCCGTGGGGCCCACACCCCATTTCTTCACCTCTCCTGTGATCCCCTATCTCTCGGGACACTGTCTCTCTCATTTTCAAATCTCACTCATCCTACTCCTCCACTAGATGACTGTCACCTCACATATGCGTTACACCTTTCGATGGCATTGATCACTTCGAAATCCATGATGATGTGATCTTTGGATGTTTCGACTGTGTAGAGGCAACATAGCGAATTATCGCTTATATTTCCCCATGTGTAGAACCGTTCGAAATGAACCATCTTATCTTGACCTAGAGTCAATTGTCATCATTTTCATTTGGGAAATCGAATGACACTTCTTTGCAGTAACGTGTCTAGAATCTTCCGTCAATATCACAAAGTTTTCAAATACACTTTCTCTTAAAAGAGCTAAACTTCTGACAGCGACGATAGAAAAACCAAATAAAGTCTACGATTGCACTATCGTGTATCACCCCAGTTATGCAAGAGTAATTACTGTTTACCACAACAAAAGACATATCTACCTCTGAACATTCCAGCTTTTCCTATCCCTTTTTAGCTAGAGTTCACTAGTATCGATTTGACGTTATTTTTGAATTATCAAGAAATCATTCAAGTGGTTATAATCACCTTCTATATCTAAATGGAGATGGGGAGATATCACCATAAGTTTCTGGTACGAGGCATCTCGTACATGTGGAGAATATGATAATGTTCGATGATTACTGACCGACTTGACAAGTCAACTCACCTTCCGTTGGTCCAGAGGGACTACATTTTAGACCACTTGGTAAAATTCTCTCATTCTTAAATTTATCAGATTTTTTTGTGTTTGATCAACGTCTATTCTGAATATGATTTCATATTCACCTTCTTGTGCAAGGAAGCATTTCAATCAACCGTGAGTACGTGTCTACCCTACTACACTTCGTATTGTTTCTGGGGCGGACAAACTGTTTAGGAAAATCGCTATGATACCAAACTGACACACCCCGACCCGGAATGTCCACTGGGACTCCGAATCGAGTTGTGTTGGGCGACACCTGGAAGGTGACGAAGCCATAAAGTGTAGTGATGTGGAA
>JADOBS010300542.1:0-10833 GCA_015708375.1 Cydonia oblonga | reverse complement strand
AAGTTTCTTTGCCTTCTCAACTGAAGATCTCCATAAAGAATTTGAATCATACCGTCTAACAAGAAGAGGGTGATCACAAGCTTGTCGAAGACGCAAAAGCATCAACAAAATGTTAACATAATTTTGTTTAACAGTTCCAGCAGCTGCATATTCCTGACGTGAAGAATAGATATTTTAGAAAATGACCAAAAGGAATTAAACATGGATACCTCATGCTCTGAAAAAGAATAGAAAAGAAAAAGAAGCCAAAAGCCTCCCTTCAAGAGGAAAAAAGGGCATGTCAGAAAAATAAGAAAGCAAAACTGATATCAACACCAAAATTAGCTTTGCACTAAACCATACTTCAAACTGAGCACGTGAATCAGCTTCTAGCCTCGAGTAGAAATCCCGTTCTTCCTTCGAAAACTCCACCCTTTTCAATTCTATAGATTTAGGTGGTAAGGTAATAATAGGTTCTCCGTCAAGAAGTGTCCCTACAGCAAGAAATTACCATCAGATGGAGACAATCAATACTGACTAAAATGGAAGTCGACTATAAGAATTTCAGTGGAAAGAAAATGATGAAACTTGTTTCAATTTAAAAGCAAGTTCTGAAAGGAAATGCCTTGTGAATTCACTTCCAACCACAGAACTTAAGCTTAATAAATCGTAATATATACCAGAAAATAAGAATGACTTGTAAGAGATAGTTCACTCATGGCCAAAATCAACACATACCCAATGAATTTTCCAAAGGCACCAAAAAAACTAGCGAAATAATATTATCAACCTAAGATTATTTTTATTCAAGGAGAAACAATCAATGAACAGATATAATATATTTGGTCCCACCTTTAGTGCGGCGTAACATAATTGTCTTCAGAACAGCTTGAAGTTTTCTGTACCCTTTTGTTGGACTCCTATTGATCGGGACCTTAATTGTAGAGCAAAATGACTTGTATACAGCATAAGGGTCATATTTTAGAAATCTGAAGTAGCTATAAAGGTCATCAATTGCATTCTGGATAGGAGTCCCTGATAAGCACCACCTACGTTTCGCGCGAAGACCCCAACAGGCCCTAGCTACTTGAGTTCTGTGATTCTTAATACTCTGAGCCTCATCCAGGACAACCCTAAACCATGCAACCTTAGCAAGAGGGCGAGCAACAGAATCGAGCACAGAACTCTCTAATCCCTTCTTACCTTTTGAGCCTTTATTTGCAGAATTTTGAGGGTATTTCCTTTTCTTACTGTAAGGTGGACCATCGTACTCATCTCGCTTTCCTTTCTCCTCATCGTCATCATCAACAAGAGGCTGCTTAGGAACCTCCATGCTGACAATTGAATATGTTGTGAGAACAACATCATGCTTAGCCAGCTCCAAAGGATCCCTTGTCCGGTTACATCCATGGTAAACTAGCACCGAGAGATTAGCTTTTTCAGTTACCTTGTTCTGCAGCTCCTCAGCCCATTGCCGGAGGACACTCGTGGGACAAACAACAAGTGTTCCAGCAGCTGGCCTTCCCTTTGCTTGTATCAAAGGTTTTATGCTCTCGTTTGGAGTTCCATTTGAAATAACTTCATGGGCATCAGCATGTTGCTTCTTTCCACCAATCTCAAAAGGCATATCATCATCATTGTCCAAATCCAGAGTTTCCAGCTTGTGCATTTTTACATCTTGACAAGCTCCTGATGAAGGCCTTTCCTTAAGTATAAGTGCAATTGTCGATATTGTCTTTCCCAATCCCTGAAAAATGAAAATCAAATATACATAAGAATATTAGACACAAGTACTTGAAAGATGGAAGTGGTGATAGTTAATCAATACTGAATGGTATAGACCTGATCATCGGCAAGAATTCCTCCAGAACAGTGCAAACTTGCTGTCTCTTTCTGAACCATCCATGACAATGCAATTCTCTGCCCAGGACATGAATTAAACTTAGATGGACCCTTTTCAGTGCATTCACCACAGACACACATATAAAACCAGACTAGGCCCAATGCAGTAGACTCCTTAAAGGAAAGGAAAAAAACCAAACTACTAACTACTCCAAATAACAAGATGCGTATGACTTTTGAATAACATTAAAATGGTGTGCCAAAACACATAACTGGCAGCTGAAATAATCCAACTTCTAATTTAAGCTAGAAGATTTTGATTCTGTAACAAGAACCATATCGTAAACCTCCACAAACTATTTAAAAGAACATGTGAAACTGGAAACTTTCTTTCTTGCCTATTTAAATACAATAGAATAACCCTTTTCTTTATGTAGAAACAAGGCAATAAACATGTATCCACATTTATTTTAGTTGATATCACTATACCAGAAAATAGATGCTTATCAAATTCCCAGTAGTCCCCACATTTGCCTTTTTACAGGTTGTTCAGACTATACTTATCGAGAATTAAAGTCAAGAGAGGGTAGAATTCAAAACCTGGTGCCGTAACAGAGGAACTGCTAAAAGTCCATCCGGTGGAATAGCTTCTGACTTGGGCTGTGAAAGGTCCTGCACACAAAATTTATCTCAGCAAGGTTTCAGATCTCAACTTTCAGTGATGGACATGAGTACTTTCAATTTTTCTCGCTAAAACAGAGAACCAAAACTATATACAGGACACAATGCAGGAACATGATAGAATTTTGAAAAGTATTTCAAAAACTTGCCATCAAAATATAAATTCTGATGAACCGTTTTATAGTATAAAAGCTACTTGATCAGTCAACAATTTGACACAGAAAAAGTGATCCATCTATACAAAAGCTACTTGATAAATCAACAATTTGACACAAAAAAGGTGATCCATCTAATAATATAGCCACTTACTAAATCAAATATTGGATGCATAAAAGAGTGATTCAGCTTAGGCTACATTTACCAGAAAAATAAAACAAAGCAAATGCCTGATTCAATTCAAAGGGCCACAAGACCCACGAACTGATAGGCATTGTGGGAAGCATGAGATTTAAGGAATGACAATATTGTACTCGTTCAGGGGGTAAATGGCAGTTAAATAACAAAAACAAAAATAATGCAAAAGGAATTTTTCAGAATTTCCGGATAACCACTGTGAGGAAATAAAATTCCAAACTAAGAGCTAACCTGCAACGCTGCTCTCAAAATCAATTGTTCATCTCGTGTCTTGAATCTCATGCCTCCCACTCCTGAGTAATGACCACTCGGCGTCAATTGTTGCGAATTAACAACAGTATTTCCAAGTGCTGGAGACTGATACACGGTTGCAGCATAACTAGTATTGCTAACCACTGAAGAGCGATTTGAGGGTACAGGATGACTGTTATCTTCAATAATACATACATCAAAGTCATCCTCTGCAGGGGATTTGTCAGAGAAGTTACTATGAATTGATTCAGGGCTGACTTTCGAAAAATGCATGCTCTTAGAATGAGTTACTTTGTCCTTCATGTAACCCTGATTCTTAGATGAAGTGAATGGCTGAGGACCTGGAAAATAGGCATTTGAATTTACAGATTGACCATCAACAGGGGATGTGGAACTTCCATTCCTAAAATCTTGAGAGTGACAAGCTCTCTTACATGCAGCAATCATGACTTCATCATCATCCATTGAGTTACCAAGATTCTGAGTTGATAGACCAAACCCAGACTGCTTTGAGTCTTTGTCAAAAAAGTGATCATCAGCACTATAAGACTGTCTACTGACAGCTTCATCCATGCCTCGAAAAGATTGACGCATAACGTTACTTGGTGCAACAAACTCATCAATCTTTTCACTTTTCAAACCATTTGTTTCCTTTTTGCTTGACATGTATGTCTGGGCAGAACACAAAGGCTCAACTGATGCCTTGTTGTCAGCAGGAAAAGAGTCAGCATCGAAAGAAGAATTTCCACTGATTGCTGACATACAATTACCATATCCAAAATTCCATTGGTTTCCATTTAAAACATCGATCATTGAAGGCTCAAAAACAGATTTACCAGTTATCCCCTCCTGGCCATTTAAATTCATCTTGGTAGTTGAGCATGAACTATCAGTTGGAAACTCCCCTGATTCATCCTTTACATTAGCCATCATTTCTTCATTACTCGGAAAATAATACCTAGTCGGACTATGATGCATTAAGGCATCAGTGAAATATATATTATCTAAGCTCCTGCCACACATAGCTGTATAAGGGTCGCTGAAAACATCAGAATTTTGACAGAAAGTAGAGGATATTTCCATAGAAGTGCAGGAATTATTTTCAGATGGCCCTAAGGCTTCTGTGGTATTTTGCCCCAAATTGAAATAGGTTCTGGAATTTAAGTCCATGTTCTCAATACCAAGGCATTGTGAAGTATCTGCAATCAACCATCACAAGACATAAATTAGTCCTTCCACCTCAAAATTTAAAAACAATACAAAACATATATGCAATGATCTACATCAAAACTTCAAAAGCCCAGAAAAAACGCAATTCATTAGTCCAGTTTATAACCAGGTTGAAATATTAACTTACATTCAGACTCAGCTTTCCCTGGCACATCAACTTCCCCCTGCAGGACATTCAGATCTCTGTGGTCCAAAATGTGATTAACATGCCCCTCAGAAAAACTAGATGCCGTGCTACATGGCTGTGAAACTGCAACCCTCTCTGTAAAGCAAGTCTCATTGGCTGGAATCAAGGAAATCCAATCTTTAAGACTTGCAGAGTACGTATGCCCGGGAGAACCAGTGTGTGACGATGGTTGCATTTCTTTGTAATCAAAATTCATGTCGCGGTTCCCTTCATAATCAAAAGAGACATCTTGACCCCCTGCCCCAGAATGCGAAGCTTCCGATCTGTATGGAGGATTCCATGAGCCTGGACCCATTAAATTGGTTTCTATAGGCGGTTCTTCTTTTACTGCTTGAGATCCTAAACCACCACCAGAGAAACAAGTATTCAGATGTAGTCAAATGTACATGTTTGTAATATAGATGTTCCAGAATACCACAAATTATAGAAGATAACGATATCCTACTACAAAACTGAGCTGAGAAAACTATGCCATATATGGGAGAAACAATAAAACGTTAAAAAAAACAAAAAAAAAGGCTATAAAGTCAAAACAAAATACTTACCACTTAGGAGCTGAGCATCGGAAACAGCTTCAGCTTCCAATCGATTTTCCAATGAAAAATTCTCTGGACAACTCTGCTGTTAATATTCGAAAGTTCAGCATTAGGCTAGAGACAATAATTAATTGCGCAAAACGTTGAACATGAAAAAGGAAGACGTCTGTAATTCTTATCGAAACTCGGCGTTAACAAAAAGTGCTCAACGAAAAGCTCCAAGGTCTAGTTAATTAAATGTATCAACAAACAAGAACAAGAAAGGAATGTGAGAATTTATCTACAACAACAAAACGACATGTCAATATGCTCGTAAACCCCTCTGGTGCTTCCCCTTAGTAAACCCATTTCTACTAGTAATTTACAAAGACAAAATCTTCAAAATTTGATACCGTGGGTTCTTCATCGAGAAGGCGATAGAGCGTGTCGACATCTATGCACATCTCATCGCCGTCGCCGTCGCCGTCGAATTCTTCTCCTGCAAATCCATCGGCGGCCGGAAACTCGTTCCAATTCGAGCAGTCCTCCGCCTTCAACATACTGTGAAACCCTAACCCTAACCCTAGCCTGTCCACACTTCAATGAAAAACCCCTAACCAGAAGCAGTCAAATTATAGTCGGAATTCCGCAACGAAAACCTGGATCCGAGCAATTGCAATCGCATTATCAACGAAACCGCCGGGAAAATCCCAAGAAATCTACCGCGGAGAAAGAGGGAAAGAGACGGCAGCGTTTGGATAGTTGTCGATGTGAAGGCGTCTGAGAAAGTTCGCGACGCGACTTTTGATTTATTTAACGATTTATTTTGCTTTATGTCGACAAAGTCTCGCGCGGATCGTGAAGAATGCGGTGGCGCAGGTTTAGATTGGGTTTTGGGGACTTTAGGGGTGCGCAGGTTAAGGACTCATTCCCTTTTCTTTTCTTTTCTTTTTTTTTTTTTTTAGGGATTTCGTCGGAAACTTCTTGGTTCGTATTTATTCGCCGGGTTTTCGCTTTCCTACTTGAACCAGGAATTTGGGGGGATTTTGATTTATTTTCGGAAAATGGATTTTGATTTGATTATTCGCTGCGCTTTCTCGATGGTTTGATTCTATTGCCACGCCATCAGTCACGCGTCCAAATTGTTGTGCGTACCATACGCAAGATTCTTATGCCTAATTTCTTTGGAAAGAGATCATCTCCGGATCTCTTCCACTAAATTCATCTAATCATCTTATTCGGATCCTTAAAATTTGATCCAACGATTAAAGTTATTATAATTTTTAAAGAGGTTTCCTCTTTATAGCCGTTAGATCAAATTTCAAATATCTGGATTGATTGATTGGCTGGATTTGATGGAAGGGATCCGGAAAGAATCCATTTCCAGTTTCTTTTTCTCTTTTATTTAGGTTCTTTAAGAATCAATCTCAAACCATCTGCTAGAGGTTGTAACAATCCAAACGATCCCACTAACAATTTATTTACCTGGTAACAACAAGTTTAGGGGAGGAGAGGCTATCACATCTCAGGGTCAAGGCATACCACACACATATTTGAGGACTTATAGAGAGGGTTTTTAGTCATTTGATTGGATTTTACAAATCACCCGCCAAGAGGGATTGTCAGCAGTGTAGATAGCAGGACTTGAACCTAGCTAACCTTTGGTATAGCGAAGAGAACAATCATTACCAACTTAACCAACCCTCGTTGCCTAATTTTGTACATTTTAAATTTATAAAACACATAAAACAAATTGCGCAAAAAAATGTAAGAAAATATTTTTAAAGTGTTAAGAACAGCGTCCTTAAATTGTGCTTTTGCTAACAAAATAAAACAAGAAAACGATTGCAATACAATACTATCTTAAGCAATTATAATTGTAATACAAGTTAATAATGTGTACATACAAGCACTGCATCAAAACATAAACAAAAGGCGTTATTTAAGGGCAAAAGTGTCTAATAAAGTTGCTAGGAAATTTCCAAGTTGCTTTCCCTTACAAAGAGGGAGTTAAAAGACAAGTGGGGCCCGGTTATACTGGCAACCGGCCAAATCCGTCCGTTGCGTACACGTCGAATTGGTAATTAATAGGGAAAGTACCGGTTGTACCTAACCGGGCCATTTCGCGCCACTATGTTGTACCTGTTTTTCTCCTACTTTTGGATTTTTCTCATTTTTTTATTATTTCGTTTTTATTTATTTTGAATGGGGTCTTATTTGGCTGGCGATTGTCAATATGTTTAGTAATTCAACCAACATGTGAAAACTTTAGTTGTGGAAAAAGGGATGATGATCCAACAAAAAGACAAGAAAAAAATAGTGGTCGTCTACATCTGGGTTCATCAAATTGGTTAAAGTCATTTGTTTTTTTATTTGAACTTAGTTCTTAGTTTTTGTCAAATTTCTTTCGACTCGATTTGCATCATCAAAGTGAAAAGAGAGAAATAACTTAATGTTTCAATTTCCTCTTCTTTTACCTCTTGCACTTCTAAATTTATTCCACGAAACAATGATTCCTATTGAATAAAAGTAAGGGTTTCAAGGCCACTTTGTTGATTAAATTTTCTTTTAAAAGTAACTATCGCATATGTAAATACGGAATTTAGGCCAATAAAAAACTAGAATATAATCTATTTGAATGTAGTTTAAAATGGCTAAGAATTGTCACTTATAATTACGGTCTAGTGGTACTTCTCTCTATCTATGAGTGAGATGTCTTAAACTCGATTCTCGTCAAAGACGAACTTGAACTACATTATTATTAGCCCATTGTGAGGGTTTAGGTCTGGTTTGATACTGAGGTGATTCTGAAAAGAAAAAAACTGGTATAAAAGAAAAGCTAGAAGCTTTTTTATGTTTGGTAAACATTCAGCTTCAACTTTTTTTCACAGTTTTGGGTGAAAAAAAGCCAAAAACAAGAAGCTGCAAAACCTAGCTTTGAAAAACTTGTTTTCTGTTTTACATAAAAGTTTACCAAACACTCTGCTACTTTATTTCACAGCCGCTTATTCTCACAGCACATGAGAAGCAGTTTTTTTTCAAAGCACAGCAATACCAAACCAGCCCTTAGCCCACGCTCCCACCCTCTTATAGATAATATCGTTTTTCAAAAAAAACAAAAAAGGCTACAAGTTTCTATGAAGAGACTAAGTATTGGTTTGATATTGAGATGTTTTTATAAAAAATGGGTATTAAAAATAAATAAATAAATGAGCTCAAAAAAATGTTTGGTAAACACTTAAAAACAGTTTATTTTCAGTTTTTGATGAAAATAAGCTGAAAACAAAAATGAGTTTGTTTTCACACCACATCAGAAGTAATCTTTTTTTAAAGCACAGCAATACCAAACCAACCATAATCATAAAATGAGTGCCGAAGATTTGAAAGACGTCCTCTCGGTGAACAAAGTTTCTTGACTCTGAAGCCCTCATACATGGGCCCGGTCTGCAGATCAAGATGTAACCCAAAATCAAAGCCCGAACTCGACTCGGGTGAACCCAAATTAAGGGAACCCGAGACCAAACCCGCAGAGAGAGTTCAGAGAGCAGCGAGAAGAAAGGGATCGCCGGAATCCCAATCACTCACTCACACGCACACCCAAAATCCGAACCGATATAAATATACAGACGCAATCATCGCAAACCCAGCTACCCAGCACGCTTCAAAGGTACCTTTTTACTTCAGTATAATTTTCTCGGCAAACAAGCACTTGTCTTGGATTAAAATTTTCTCGGGAAAATTATCAATCAGTTTCAGTAACAGGGTTTTTGGCGAGTCTAGGGTCTTGTTGCGATTTGTGTCGTTGTGCGTAATTTTGCAGGGCGATTTGGAAGAAAGTGGTTGCTGGGGTTGAACAATGGGCTTTGAGACCGTGCACTGATGTCCCTGCTCTGGATTCTTGTTCATCAGCTTGCAGAGATCGAAGCAATGGTAAATTTGAAATCTTGTTATCGATTCTAATTTCGTTGTTTTTGCTGCTTAATTTCGAGGTTTTAGAACGCTATTACGAGGTTGAATGTGCAGTAATTAGGTCAATAAGTATTCCCATTGGCATGTTAAATGTGTATATAATTTGTATTTTATGCATAGGCTGGGTCGAAGAAAGTCATAACGAGGGAAGAGTGGGAGAAGAAGCTCAAGGATGTAAAAATTAGGAAAGAGGACATGAATAAATTGGTGATGAACTTTCTTGTCACTGAGGGTTATGTGGATGCTGCTGAGAAATTCCGGAAGGAATCTGGAACCGAACGTATCCTTTTTTTCATAGTTTAATGGCCTATTTTTATAATTTATGCCTTGGTGGTGTGATTCGTTTTGTGCTGTATGCTGCTGTGTTTCTCCTTATGGGTAGATAGCAGATATTGATCTTGCAACCATCACGGACCGTATGGCTGTCAAGAAGGCAGTACAATGTGGTAATGTGGAGGATGCGATTGAGAAAGTGAATGACTTAAACCCTGAGGTGGGATGCCATTTCTCAAACTTTCGTGTTGCCTTCATGGAGTCTATACTTTTGATACCGTTGATGAAAAACGTTTGCCTTTTCTTTCGTTTGATAGAATCTTAGTGCTTTCTTTTATTTGGTCTTGCTAATGTCAAAGTCTGGCCTTACATATTAAGTTTGGTAGTGCAATGTGAATAATTGTAACTTGTGTGTGTGGTACAAACTATACATAAGGTTGACAGCCATATGAATTCCCTTTGGAATTGAGGTTCATATGTTATTTTAAATATGCTAATCATAGAAATCTTCTGTACTACATCATTCGGGCATCTCTTAACCAAATTTGCTAGTTGTGCTTGCCTCCAAAAACCTAGACCAGTGAGTGCTTTAGAATTTGAGTAGTGTATACAAAGACTATAAATATGATGACTCGCCTGCATTGTGGTCGCTCTGTCCATAGTGATTTCCATAACATTAAGAGGTATCATTTCAGTTAACATGGTTACGGCTGCAAGTCACTTGCAGAGAGTCATTCTGCCTCTGATGCAAGCGACGTAGTTACCAGGACTTGGGGTTCTCTGATGTACTTTAGAGAAGGCAATTCTAAATTGCAGAAGTGTTTAATATTAATAATGGGTCAAAATAATTATTTATAGTTTTATCCTTTGATTTTTTTTTTTCAAGAGCAGCCTGTTATTATTTTGTGAAGAATCCTTATCAAAATTATTTGAAAGATCTGTGAAAATTCTGTCTGCAGATTCTTGATACAAATCCCCAATTATTTTTCCATCTCCAACAACAAAGGTTGATAGAACTAATTCGGAATGGAAAAGTAGAAGAGGCTCTTGAGTTTGCTCAGGAAGAGCTGGCACCAAGGGGAGAAGAAAATGTAAGATTTGGCACGTTGTAACTTTTCCTTGATTGACTATCATGTGTCTAATTTGATTATTTACTTTCTTCTGGCTTCCTCCTTACCTCCATCCAACTGAATTGTGTTCACTGTGTTGTTTATAGTATCTAGTCCTACGAAATTCCAATTTATTAGTACTTATCAATACTGTTATGTGCAGCAAAGCTTTTTAGAAGAGTTGGAGAGGACTGTTGCACTGCTAGCTTTTGAAGATGTCAACAACTGTCCCGTTGGAGAGCTTCTGGACATATCACAGCGCCTAAAGACAGCAAGTGAGGTGAATGCAGCCATCCTTACCAGCCAGAGTCATGAAAAAGGTTAGCGTGCCTGCTAAAGTTTTATTTGTATCGGTTTTCAGCTACGAAAGAAACATTACTTGAAGTTGGATGTTTTGGGGGGGGGGGAGAGATGTTTGGACTTTACACCACCTCATCATTGT
>JADOBS010300541.1:0-10833 GCA_015708375.1 Cydonia oblonga | reverse complement strand
CTTGAATTGGGCTCCAATGATTTGAACGGTGTGATTCAAATCCTCAAGGATTTGGGATCGCAATACGGTTCCACTACCCACCAAGAACTATGACTTAAGAGCTATATATATATATATATATATATATATATGTTTGTAGCTTGTAATTAGTATTTTCATTTAAGCAGGGAGTTTTGTTGGTTGGAAGTCACCACTTTTCGTTATAGACAGCAAAATTTTGTTTTCTCGGTTTTGTTTGTATTTTGAATCTCGGAGAGAATTGGAATGGTTTTTGTAATTTGAAATACTTTCAATCTCAAGAGAATGGTAATGCACTTGGGAAATAATTGTCAACTTTTTAATGTCCTTTAGTCCCAATAATTATAGCCCCTCATCTTAGAGGACAATGGACTCCTTTAGTTATTGCTTATCGAAACCTATGTCAATTGGCCATAAATTTTAGGGTTTGTTAGAGATTGTTCTTCTATTTGGAACTCTTTTGTAGGAGATTTTTTTTTTAGTATAATTGGAACGTGGGTCGATACACCATATGTCACACTACAAGTAGAAGAACACTTGAAAATAATTTTTTTTTTTTTTACATATATTATGATATGTGGACCATGATATATCAATGTGTTTCGGGCACATAAAGCACGGGCCAATACACTATAGTCATTATACAATGTTTTGCTTCATAAGGCTCGTTTGGTATGTAGAATTGGATTGGAAGGTAGAAGTGAATATTAGGAGGGGATCATAAGATGACAAGACATGAGGAAAACTCGTTTTTTCTAATTCTGCCGTTTTCAAAGGATTTTCAATTTAATTCTACATACGAAATGAGCCCATAGTTTCTTTCACTAAGATAAGAGTGTGACTACTTTTTAAAATAAAGTCATTTGAGACATGTTTGAGAGTGCTTATAAAATAAAGCTTTTCTACTAAAAACGTTTTTGCTAGAAACACGTCAAAATCGTATTAGTTACTAATCTTTTCATGCAAGTTCACTTTTAGATAAATGAACCATGCTCGTCGATCATGGCCTAGCATGCATATACCCAAACATATGAATGGTGTCGTGGACCCAGTTTCTCCAAATCCATCTCCTCTTTTGCTAATACAGATGGAACAAAGCTTAGAATTTTTTTAAAACAGATCTAGCTGGCCATGGCCTATACAGTGATGCCCATAAATAAGTGGCATGTGGTGGGTGATAAAATAATTGAAGCCAAATATTTGATAGGTGATAAGGTTGGGAGAGTTTTCAGTGTGCTCGGAATACGAGGCGAAATATCACATGTTATTAAACAATTAGAGAGACACTTGGAGAAAAAAAAATCTCCAATTGTATAATGACATGTGATATTCCGTCTCATATTTCAAGCACACCGAAAAATCTCTCGATATGATATGGCCAAGTAGTATTAGACTATCTCCAATCCTGACCTAAAATCTAAAAATATTTAGCCCATAAAATTTAGGTTTTAGCCCAGAAACAACTTTTCTACTCCAACCCTTCTGGCCTAAAATTTTAGCCGGAGATTATCAAGGAATGAATTAAGGCTAATTTTTTTAAAAAATTAACTTTTAAAAAAAAAATATGTAGACTATCCTAAATTAATTTTATGAACATTTTAACCTAAAAATATTTAAATTCCAATAAATTTTGAAAAATCACTAAATCAATACATTAAAATCATGATAAACCACATAAACTTAATACCAACGACATTTAATAAATCACATAAACTAAAAAAAAACACACAATTAATAAACCACAAATATATAAATATAAAACAAAAAAAAAAATTGAACCGGGACCGTTGGATTAACCAACGGTCCAATTACCACAACCACACGATGAAGAAAAGTAGCTGTTTGCTACAGGACAAGGCTGACAAACCGGGGGACACACCCACGTGGGTGGGGTCCACCTCGGTTGAATGCAGTTTGAACCATGCGCGTGCTGGGCATGGCAGAGGGCAATTGGGCTTCACAACCCTGGTTTCAGTCTCAGACCCTGGGTCCCATTTCAATTTGTGGGCTAAATTGTGGCTGGTATTTGCCTTTTTTTTAGGTTTTAGGTTTTAAGTTAGTTTTAGGCCATGGGTTGGAGTGGGTTTTGGGAGGAAAAAATGAAGAATTTTAGATTTTAGGTCATGGTTGGAGTTGGTCTTACTAGGCTACTAGTATCTATACCTCAGCTACTTATTTAAATTGTGTCACTCTCCTTGCGATCGAAAACACTTAACTGTGATCACTTTCTTATCAATGCGATCATTCCTTCACCTATCCCCTTTCCCATAAATTCCATTTGATTATATTAAATGAGGGCACGCGTCTTGCTGGTGAAACTCATGCTCTTCAAATCTTTACTGGATATTACAAGATTTAATTGTTCGTGCAGAGCATGCATGTAGGATATTACAAGATTTAATTGTTCGTGCAGAGCATGCATGTAATGGAACCATTTGGTTCATGTGTTTCAAGTTATAGATCATTTATTCCCTCGCACACAAATTCACAATCAAATGTTTTAAGTTCTTGCATTTCCCCCCTCAAACAAAAATTGTAAAAGAGAAGTAGATCGTGGTTGGCCTAGTTAGTCGGAGCAAATGTGTACGTCAGTCCTTTTACACTCAAGTTCAAATTTCTTTTTATAGATTACAGTAATTTAGAATATCAATTTGTAAAAAGAAATGTAAAAAGTAAGGAAAAAAAAAGGTTTGGATTAGTGACTTGCCTCTATATATAATAAATTGACTCACTACACTTATCACCCATTGATCACTCATTAGGGCATATATAAATATGAGAATTTAAGTATTCAGATACGAAAACCGCATAAAGTATCAATACTGTCAATTTGTCACGATAATAGTGCTATCTAGGAGCATTTCCGTATAAACACCAGCAGTGATTAGCTTTTACAATGACAAAAGCTATACAAGCTCTTTAAACTTTCACACAGCAGCAAGCAAACCAACCAAAAACCCCTCCTATAAAGTGAACAAGATAAACATTATAAATTTATATTTTGGCCCTATGTTGTAACGTTTGACTTCTCGGTTCAGGGAGCACCGTGGATGAAGGAGATAGATGACATGAGAAAAATCGATTTCCATGGAGGTGCCACTTTCCTTTCACTTCTGCGTCAACTTAAAAAGGGTGGACTCTAGCCTGTCAAATTGACTAGCAAAACGTGTCAAGTTGGTTCACAATATTTTGCATCTTAATACATTTTTCACTCGGTTTTTAAAGTATAAATACGTATCAAGTACAAACACTTACAAATTACTCATAAGATGATGCATTGGATTAATCAGATAATGATACATCAGATTAATCAAATAGTGTATATGATGATGAAATTGAGGTTCCCCTATAAAACCAATTGGCAATATGGGGAGTAGCCCAAGACCATATAAGCACATAGCAAACCTTATCTTTCACCGATGTGGGACAACTCTCAACACGCCCCTGTACGTTTGGCAGATTTTCAAGCTTATACGTGAACAACAACTGGGTGACGTGGTGCGCGTGTGGCCGTTTGGCTTCACACGAGGACAACCTGCTCTGATACCATGATGAAATTAAGGTTCCACTATAAAACCAATTGACAATATAGGGAGTAGTCCAAGACCATATAAGCACATAACAAACTTTATCCCTCACCGATGTATGACAACTCTCAACATATGAGACCCTTGAAATGGTGCTACACCATTTTATGGGCTGAATCGATCTACCACTAAATTGAACAAATGTATTACTCAATGGACCGTAATGATAGTATTTTCAAGTGTTCATGCTGCAGTCAAACTCCGTTTTACTAATGTTTAGCTCCTCTGACACACTTTCTTTGGGGTTTATTTTTCTTCTTTTGTAGTTAGGTGCTTACTGTTTGGGCCAATCAAAGTTCGCTTCATACTTCTCAATTCTCATCATATTTTGGGTAGCTGGGTTTGCTTTTTTTGTAGCTGGCTTTCACTATATTGTGCATTTTTTGTCTTCCCCTTCCACATGAAATGGAGACCACCGACGGGTAAGTCAATGAAAACTTTATAAAGAGACGTCTTTCTTACCATATTGTGTATTCATTTTTCTTGTCATTCATGCTAGCTGGGGAGATGGTTGTAAAGGCGTTTATCCTTACAGGGCATGCAATGCAATAATTTGGCCCAAATCATTAAAGATTTGCCACCCTCCCACATTAAATTGCATGTGGGTTGGTTTGGTCTACATTTTTGCAGAACATGCTCAAGACCAATGCCATTGCAAGGCCGAACAATGCTAGGGAAATTATATGTTTTTACTGCATGAATGTAATATTTGACGTTGTAAGTGATGCATACATTTAAGATTTAACAAAATGAATTTATTAATTGACGTGATATCTATATATTACTTATTACATTATATGGTACACTAATGTACATGGTAAAAAATTTGATCTCCATATCATTTTCTTTGCTAAACAGATTCTTCGCACACCAATAATTATGTTATGTCTTGATTCTTGAATCTCAGCCCTTGATTTTATCCGTTCCCCATGACCCTTTTTCTAGATCAGGATATAGCTCTTTATTTATTTATTTATTTGCTTGATCAGTTCTGTAATGCACTAAATGGTGAGGAGCCAAAGTCAAGGCAAAACGGACACAGAGATTGCATTAGAGGACCGCAGAACTCTAGAAAAAAGTTGACTTGGAGTAGTTGTGCACATCACCAAACACAAGAGTATGGATATCAGGTCCAAAACTAGTGTAGCACAGACATAGTAGTATTACATATATTAACATCAATGATTAGGATGGTGTAAATTCCATTTTACTGTCCAAATCTCCAATTTCTGTTCACGGTGCTTCATAATCTCTTTTCTTATGCCATGTTTACTTGGAACTGAGGAAGACATGAATGGGGCAAGACTAATCAGGAATATGGTAGAGAAGGAATGAGTAAGTGATCAACTATTCATTTCGAATCAATCTAATTTAAGACGGAGCAAAATATAAGGCGTAAATTGGACGTGACCCCCACTCTCCATAACCTCCTTTGAAGTCTGCATAAACTTACAAAGTTATGTGCAATTCTTCATAAATATTTAAGCTATTTGATCCTCTGCAATGTATACCAAGTCCAGCTCCGCCAATGAATACCCAAACTAGAACAATTTCGATACTCAGCCCAAGTAACTAACTAAACATGCCACCATAATACAATATCACTCTTGGCAAAAGTAGATTAATTTGAACAAATAGAAGGCCAATGGTGTCACAATGTTATTAGGGTCCTAGGAGAGCTACACAAATTTAGTGCGAGATTACTAATATGCCACGCTGATGACTGAATTAATGCAATGATTAATGTTAATGTGTCATTGGTCGAGTTATTAATTCGAAGTACCGACGTCAAAGGCCAAGATGCACATTGGATACACAAGACTTTGATCAAATGCAAAACTTAATTATTGAAGAGGTATTGGAGAGAGAGAGAGAGAGAGAGAGAGAGAGAGGGTGTCAGAGCTGGCTTTGCCATCCAGTCGGCTCTCACATTATATCCGCGTGTAATTAATGCCTCGAACCAACTATCTCAACTGTAAAAGATATGCATTGCCTGCCATTGCTTCCCTGCTATTATATATTCTCATCATGCCTTGCTTTTACTCCTCACACACTCACCTTCCTTCTTTAGGGTTTCTGTCTCACCTTTCTAGCCATTTGGTCCATCTCATTCTTCTTCTCCCAGCTTTTAGTTTTAATTTACTGCTAAATTGGGGTCGATACTACGATGGCGGGAACGGCGAGGAGAATGTGGGTAGCGACTGTGGTGGTTTTGGCCGTGAGCATGTGGTGGAGTGGCGCTAGGGCTGAACCGCAAGTGCCCTGCTACTTCATTTTTGGGGACTCTTTGGTTGATAATGGCAATAACAACCAGCTGCAGTCCTTGGCCAGAGCTAACTACTTGCCTTACGGGATTGACTTTGGTGGACCGACCGGAAGATTTTCCAATGGAAAAACCACCGTTGATGTTGTTGGTGAGCTTCTCTCTCTCTCTTCCTCTCTCGTTCTCATTTCCACTAATATTTGCCATGCATGCTTGCACTTTTCTTTTTTCTATAAAATCATCATGAGAGATTCTTTCTTGCAACTAATATTTAGGTCTTATTGTCTAATATTTCTTTTTAGTTATAAACATATACTATCCGTCCAATAAACGATCATCACATGGTAAATTATTACATAAGAGAATCTCTCGTGCCAAATTGCACGAGTAAAGACTATTAATGTGATGCCATGTCGTAGCTAGTCTAGTAGGTCCGTCAAAATAAGTAAAATAATGTGATATCTTAATGTTGGTCCGGCAAGGTTTTAGGGCAGTTACGAAATTGCACCCTATCTTTCTTGTACAAATTTCTCTTTACATACCTTTTCTCCAAACAAAATTTTTAAACTGAAATTGTGAAATTTCAAATCCTGTTTTGCGTGTATTTGACATGCATAATGTTCTGCTAAATAGCTGATTATGATCACTTAATTTTTACATCAATCTCATGTCAATTATTTGTGAAAACCTGCAGTTGGTAAAAAAAATTTAGACCAAGAATTCTCTTATATATGTCTTCGATTTTGTGTACATGCAGCCTCCTATCCAGTCTTTAAAAATACCAACAAAAAATGGTAGCTCTCAACCAGTGTGTTTTCATCATTTATGACCTCGAAGTGATAATTTATTTCTCAGATCTTTTCACATGTTGCTTTCTAAAGATTCATAAATTCCATATATATTTTGGGAAAGGGATCCTCTCCGGATCCCTTCCATCTGAGTCAATTGAGCTACAAATCCGGGTTCTTGAAATTTGATCTAACGGTTAAAAATAGGGGACTCCATTAAAAGTTACAATAATTTTAGCTGTTAGATCAAATTTCAAGGGTCCGGATTTATGGCTCAGGGGGATCCCTTCCCTATATTTAGTTACTTGATCATATAATTCAAGTGGGGAAAAATAACTTCATGTGTAAAAAGTAAAAACCCGGTTACATGGGAGACAAACCACTTGCCAAAACAGTGAAATTCACCTTAACTGAGTTACTGATGACTTCAAATTATCTGCATGCAGCTGAGCTTCTGGGTTTTGATGATTTCATCCCTCCCTATGCAACTGCTAGAGGCCAAGACGTACTCAAAGGAGTAAACTTTGCATCTGCAGCTGCTGGAATTAGAGAGGAAACTGGACGCCAATTGGTAATTACAATTTTCCATTGCACATATTTTCACTAGAACATTAATTATGCTTTATATGTCTTAATTGTATCTAATCAAGTCTTAATTAAATGTTGCAGGGAGGTCGTATTACATTTAGTGGTCAGGTAAAGAATTACCAAAACACTGTGTCCCAAGTGGTGAACTTACTAGGTGGTGAGGACCAAGCTGCAAATTATCTAAGCAAATGCATATACTCGGTTGGATTAGGCAGCAACGATTACCTTAACAACTATTTCATGCCCCAATATTACAACACCGCCAGCCAATTTACCCCGGAGGAATATGCCGATTCGCTTATTCACGATTACAGTCAACAGCTGAGGGTTAGTTTTTCTCCCCTTCCATTCATTTTTGTGTGCGTTTAGGTTCATCAAGACCATTTTTAATGGTTATGAACTTATAATGTTAAGACAAAAGTAGCGTTATTTCATTAAACAATCTAACATATTATGTTGTCCGACGATTTGCTAAGAGAACATTTCGTATTAAGATCTTTAACACTCCCTTGGATAGATCTATAGAGGTTATATCGTATTAACTATGATAACAGTAAGGCCAAATATAGCACAAAATGAGAATGGGCCTTAAGCTATTGTCATGTGTTACTTATTATATAATAGGTATGTATAGTTTTTGCTAATTTGCATATGAACGCGAGCGTAACTATATTATGAAATTTAATTAGGTGGTTTCCATTAAAAACATTATATTATATTTATTTAATGTTGATTGATGTGTGCTGTATAGCTTTTGTACAATTATGGAGCAAGGAAGGTTGTGCTGTTTGGAATTGGTCAAGTAGGATGCAGTCCAAGTGAATTGGCACAAAATAGCCCAGACGGTTCCACATGCGTACAAAAAATAAACTCTGCAAACCAAATTTTCAATAGCAAGCTCAAGGCACTGGCCAATGAATTCAACACTAATCTAGCAGATGCAAGATTTATCTTCGTAGACACTTATGGCATTTTCCAGGACATAATAAGCAGCCCTGCACAATATGGTAATTACAAAGGGAAATTTTCAAAAATCACAAACTTTTTTTTCTTTCCGTTGTGACATGTAAATCCTTTTGTTTTTCTTCTTTTCGTTGATTCGGTAAAAATTAACCAATAAGCGATCATGCAATCACAAGTGATTGATGAAGTAGGCAAAATTGACAACTTTTGCTCTTGGTCACGTGATTGCTTTTCCGTTAATTTTAACATAATCGACTAATAAAGGAGGAAACTCAATGTAAACATGTTGCAACACATTTTACATGAAACCTTTCTTTGGTTTTTTCAAGATAAATTTTAGTGTGGTTCATGAAGTATGCCCCAAAATAATACTTAACACTCACTTGGAATAATTTTCTTTTTCTATTACTTTTAGGAAAATAAATTTGTGACATGGTTGTAACAAACATTTTGTGTTTTTGGTGTGATTTATTTCAGGATTTAGAGTTACAAACGCAGGCTGCTGTGGGGTAGGGAGGAACAATGGCCAAATTACATGTCTTCCTCTCCAAACTCCATGCCAAAATAGGAACGAGTATCTATTTTGGGATGCATTTCATCCAACTGAGGCTGGCAATGCTGTTATAGCAAGGAGAGGATACAGCGCTGTTCGGGCCTCGGACGCTTACCCTATCGATATACGACGGCTTGCCCTTCTTTAATCGTCGTCATCATCGTCGTGATCAATGATTATGGCTGCAGTGGCATATAATCATGCTTGCACACCATATCATAAAAAACAACTAGCAGCTATGTATAATACGTATTGCATTCTCCTATGTCATGGGTTTCTTTGTTGCAATTGTTGCAGTTAATCATGTTTCCTTTAGATGTTCATCAAACTTTGATCTTCTTCTTGTGTACTGCTGAAAGGTTTAAATTAATACGAAAATGAGATTGTTTGGTTTTAGACTTTAGAGGCTCTATGAGTGGTCAATTTAGTATTTTACAGACAGGTTGAATAGGTGAATAAGTGCATAGTATTATAATCTCACCCACCTAAAAAATTAAGATGTTATTTTCCCACCTATTATTATGTTGAATTTTCAGGTCCAGGGACCGGAGGTGCTCCATTCTAACAACGTTGATATTGTCCTCAACTTAATAATTATCACCTACCCAATTCGTTAGAGTTTTATCACAAAATGACTCGGTATTAATTAATGGGATAATCACATTTAAACTATTTCTTTCTTCTTTCCCCCATCGATATGGGACAGCCAGCACGCCCCGGCATGTGGAACACCATTTTAATGATTCACACGCTAAGATTCACATATCAGCAATTGAAACTCAGAGATCTGCTCCAATGGCTTCCAAACTTGTTTCCAATCCTAAAATAACCTCTCACACAAATCTAAATTTACCGTGCCATCTTCGAATTTCTCTACCAATCTTGAACGCAACTGCAAAACTTTGGCTTTGCTAATCTATTCTTCGAATTTCCTCATCCCATGATTTATTTTTTCTCATGATATGAAAATAAATTATTACCTTGGAGTTATCATCATATACACTAACATTTGCCTACACACTTTGTGTGTATGAACACATTTTTTTCAGAAAAAATGAGAAGGAGAGAGGGAGAGAGAAAGAACGTGGGGGAGTGGGAGGTTTTTGTTTAATTTTTTTTTTAATTTAAATTTAAATATTATTTTAACAGCACATATAGGTGAGGCTTCAATAAAAAACAATAAAATTTGAACCTGTGAAATTACATTATTACCCATCATTTTTTTGTATGATAGATGATTAAATAGTATTTTCACCATCTTTTGGTTGACAAAAAAGATTTCATTAATTAATAGACTAGCATATGGGCACACACAAATGATTTCATTAATTAATAGACTAGCATATGGACACACACAAAGTGTGAGAAATTTTTTTATTTTTGTTTTTGAAATAGAAGGAGAGAGAGGAAAGGAGTGATAGAGAAAGTGGGAGTGAGAATTTTTTATTTTTTTTAATTAGAGATATGTTACCGTGTAGGTGAGGCTTAAAAAAAACAGCAAAAATTGGTTGTGTGAAATTACATTTCTGTCCCATATTTCTTATTCATGTTTTGTTTTAATTAGAAGGTTAAACTGGTAATTTCATAGAATTTTGGTTGACAATGAGTGTTTTACTAATTAGTAGAGATAATTGAGCTAATACACGTAACCGATAAAAAGGAAAATCTGTTACAAGATTTAAGTCCTTAGAGCCAACTCAGTGGAGCGTCGGAGGGGCTTCAAATTCCGAATTTAAAGTTGATGAATTTTCACTCAGGCTTATATGCGAGAGCAAATTTTCAGAATCAAAACTTTTAACAGTTTCCCACCTATCCTTTTTCGCAACTATGTTTTCCGGCTAAATCCAATAGATGATGGAGGTTGAGACGGTGATTTTCGTGTACCTCTTCCTTTTGCATCTCGCTGGAGATCTGAAACGTCCATGACAGAGAATGGAGAGAAGAAAAGTGTAGACATCGAAATTTTGGTGAAATAAATATTGACCAATGTATTAAAATTACAACCTTAATTCATTTCACCTACAACAATCCACCAAATTCACCTACAACAATCCACCAAATTCACCTACAACA
>JADOBS010300540.1:0-10833 GCA_015708375.1 Cydonia oblonga | reverse complement strand
ATTCATTATCCACAAAAATTCGAACCTCAAACTCTTACTTTTATATAAAAATGAATACCACTAGACTGTAGTACTGAATGATCTTTTTTTTTTCTTTTTTTTTTTTTAATCAGAGTGTTTTTTTTTAAATTTTTTTTACTATGATTAAAATTACTAAAATTTATAGATTCGAACCAGTATGTAAATGGCAAAACATAAACCCTTGATCATCAAATCTAATCGACACTGGAATTAAATATATATATTTTCAAATATAAGCGGAGGTGATTTTCATGCAGTATAATATTCATTAAATCCAATAAATCAAACATAAATAAGATATAGAATTAAACATAAATACGTGAGAAACTAAAAAAATGTGTATTTAATATTTCCCTTTTCAACACCACGAATGTATGGTGGCTATCGAGAAAAGAGAGTTGTGGTTACAAATGTTACAATACGATCCCCGCCGCGGTATGTATATTTGTAAATTACGGTCAACAAAAGCTATGAAACTTTTTCTATTTATTTTTGGTCGATTCAAAGATATCAAGCTTGATCATATTCTTATACTGTTCAAGTGTTTTGAAACCGTCCGCTGATTTTTTGCTTTTAAATCAACACCGTTGAAAATATTTTACATGTATTTTTTAATGCCGCAATTCCATATTTTTGTATTTTACATGCAATTTTATGAGTTTATCTTACAATAATACCATTTGAGGAAACTTATATTACAAAAATATAGAACTGTCGCTTTATTTTATTATATACTTCCCGGTTTAATTAAACCATTGTTCTTAATTAAACAGAGTTGTGTAATTAAACAAACTTGTTTTAGATTTTCCCTAATCATTTACGACCATTTCACCACTTGCAATTGCATTTTACTATTTTACATTAATACATGTATGTATCACGACCAAGTAAGAAAAGATTAGCTCTATACTTGATCCCGTGGCACCGATGCTACACATCAGTTCCTTGGCTCTGCTCGTGAATCCATTGCAATTGGGAAATCCAATCCGAAATCAATCCCTTTTTTTCTCCGTCTGTGAACTTAGCATCATTTTAGCTGCATTGCTATTGCTATCTGGGAATCGTGAATCATTCCTTAGTTCAAGCATTAAGTAAGCAATTTTACTACGTCTTCCTACGGTCGAGCAATTAAACTACCTCTTACTCTGCCTCAATAGGATATGAGCTCCGCTTGCCTTGGTCCTTAAGTGAATTTAGGCACACAATATCCCTTTTCAATTGAAGCTCTTAAAAAAAGGTAGGTAGATCTTTAATAGCTTATTAACTAAAATGATCAAAAATTTAATTTTGATCGTTAAATTGATTGAATACTTTTATAGATCCTTCATTTGTTTGAGATAATTTATTACTTGAATGTTATTAAATTATACCAACATACTTCACATCTCAAATTAGCTACTCCACTATTTGACACAAAAAAAAACAAGTTAGCTACTCTCCACTATGAAATAAATGGGTGCTGTTATCCGTCCTATTATAGTTTGCCGCTTGTCCTATTAATTAATTTTAATTAAATTTTTAATCTTTTCTAAATACAATAATTAATGAGAATTCTTCTTTTTAGCATTTTACTTCTACTTTTACCCATTCCATGGATAACATATACAAAAGAGAGAATGTGCTACTTAGTACTAAGGTTTAGTGTTATTACTCTTCTTTATTAGTGAGAAATCTTAGATTTGATTTTCGTCAAAAGTAAAGTTGAACCTCATTATTATGAAAATTCTATTATAAAGCTTAACCCACTTTCTACTCCCTTAACATAAACCCATCGTTTGTTCGGAAAAAAAAAGAAAAAAAGGAAAAAAAAAAGAAGAAGGGAAGAACGTGAAAAGTAGTAAAATACACCCAATATAAAGACAAGGGTAGATACTAGGTTCTAGATTGTAGACCGTAGATGCCACCAAGTCAACAGAAGTGGAGAAGAGAAGATCCATTATCCCTGCGCTGCGCTTGACAACCATTAACCATATAAAATACTCGTTGTCGCTTTGTAAAAACTAAAAAGAGAGAGGCAGCTGACTACTCCGCCATACCAGAGATTCTCTCCCGCCATTGACACACCCTCCCTCTCCGACCTCCCGCCATTTTCTTCTTCTCCTCCGAACTCTCATACAAAATAAAGAATAAAAATGCCGGGGTGCTTCAGCATAACAGCGTCACGCGACAGCTGCTTCCGCTACTCCTTCTCCTCCTCCGGCCTAAAGTCCACCACCACCGATTTGGGCGATGGCACCGTCATGCACTGCTGGGCTCCCAAAAACCACTCCCCATCCAAACCCACCCTCCTCCTCATCCATGGCATCGGCGCCAACGCAATGTGGCAGTGGCACGACTTCGTCTCCCCTCTCGCCTCCCGCTTCAACCTCTACATCCCCGACCTCGTCTTCTTCGGCGACTCCTACTCCTCCCGCCCTGAACGTTCTGAGATTTTCCAGGCACGCTGCGTCATGGCCCTCATGGACGCCCTCGGAGTCAAGAAAATGATGGTCACCGGCATCAGCTACGGCGGCTTCGTGGCCTACCGCATGGCGGCGCAGTTTGGGGAGAGGATAGACAGGTTGGTGCTGTGCTGCGCCGGGGTGTGCACGGAGGAAAAGGATATGGAGAATGGGATGTTTCAGGTGAAGAGCGTGGAGGAGGCCATGAATGTTTTGTTGCCCCAGAAGCCTCAGCATGTTAGGGACTTGATGAAGATCTCTTTTTACAGGCCTATTAAGAATGTCCCCTCTTGTTTTCTCAATGATTTTATTGAGGTAATTTACCCAATTCTCTGCCTTGATTTCCTCTCTTTACTTTACTTCTTTTTTAATAATAGTTTTGTTGCACATTTTATTGAGAAATTGGCCGCAATGATCTTTTTCCGAATCCCAATTGCTAAAGTGATCAGTTTTGATATTTTGATTGTCAGGTTGTCTATATTTGATTGATATGTCGTCGAAATTTGATTTTGATTCATTTCCCCAACTAGATTCTGATTTTTAATCATTTTCTGGATTGGGAATGAATTTCTATGTTTCTGGGTGCATGGTATTGGGTTTGATTCCTGTTAGCAATTTATAAGTTTGTTCAGAAAGTCAAATTAAAGTTTTAATTCTTCCTCATAATAATTGAAGCCTGATAAGTGTGCAAATTAATACTGTTGCTGCTTTGCAGAACATACATTTCAGTACTGTATGCATTTGTTTTCTATATTCAAAGTAGTTTGAAACAAACTTTAAAGAGAAATAGAGAGGAGAGGAGGAGTAGGTGGAAGAAGCTTGTAGCATATTCACACAGTTTCTGGGATCATACATGAATCAAAGACTAAATAAATTCTCGATTCGTTCACTAATGACCAATAGAATCAGGCTTTCAAACTGTGAGAGGGTAGCATCAAAGCAAACATTGAAAGCAATGTTTGTGTTTGTGAAAACGTGTACAGCATGATATGATGCAAATACCAATTTTTAGGAATCACTGACTATCACCATCAGGTTTCGGGATAAACATACCTTTCTTCTGTTCTGGTCTATCACCGTCAGCGACAATAAGTTGCATCTCTTTTGATGTCTGTTTTGGACTTTGCTTCACCTCGCAATAAAAGTAGTATCACAGACACACAGCTTTCCCTTGTTAATTCAGGAGTATGTGTGACTCAATAACAACTCCCCTCTGTGAATTGGAGTCTTTAGGCTGCTAGGAACTGCAATTCATTGTAATAATGTGCTTACAAAATATTTGATTGCCGCTGATTCTGTTGGGCGGCAATAGTGGTACATAAATTTCATTTCTCACCACATGATTGTGATGTCAGTCGTTTTTTTTTTTTCCATATGAATTTAAGATGTTAGTGCTAAATGTTTCTCTTTTCCGAGTGCGATATGGAATACTTGTATTAGTTTAACCTGAAACTTGTCTTATGAGTTTGGTTGGCACTGGCTGCAGGTGATGTGTTCAGAACATCTTCAAGAGAGGAAAGAATTGATTCAAGCACTACACAAGGACAGAAAGTTGTCTGATCTTCCGAAGATAAACCATGTAATTTTGCATTATATTCAAGTTATTAATCTAATAAAGGTGGCTGTTTATCGATTTTGGTTTTCTAGAGTATTCAAAGGCTTAATTTCTTCTTGATGCAGCCTACACTAATCATCTGGGGAGAGCATGACCTGGTATTCCCACTGGAATTGGCGCACCGATTAAAAAGGTAAATCGCGCAGCTTAATTATTCCAATATCATTTTTACTTCAAGAAATATTTGCTGCACGAATGAAGTACAGAACATTATGATTGAGATAAACCAAAATCATTGGTTATCTCCACTTCTACTCTTTTGGTTGCTCTAAGTTACTGCTGCAAAACGAACGATTGTACATCCTTCAATGGGAAGACTACTCGATCTTAAAATCCTTACATAGATCCTTTCAGAAATTGAGCAGGTCTACAAATCAAATTCTGGAAAAGCGCTTAGTCTTACAGTTCTCCCTTTGCAGGCAAATAGGTGAGAGTGCAGACCTAGTGATCATAAAGAACGCAGGGCATGCTATAAATGCAGAGAAACCGAAAGAGATGTGTAAGCACATGAAGTCTTTCCTCATCGATCCTCTCCCTACAGTTAAACACGAAAACCACAGCAACGGTCGCAAGGTGGATTGAAATGCCAAGAAAAGGTGTCGACTAATCAAGATGATCATTTTCTGATTTTCATTTAAACCTACACTATTGGATATGAGGTTCCGTATGGTGGATTGTCTGTGCGAGTTGCGAGTTGAATTTTATGATTTTGTACATTCAGATGACAGAAAAATGCTTCGTTTTACATTAAAACATGATTTATGCAGATCTTTCTTCTAATGCTTGTATGTGCATATGATCAGCAGTGTGAAATGTTTCCTTACCATTTTGACTGGCAACTTATGATAGTTGTATCAACGGATTTTGAATCGAGACCTTGACCAGGATCTTTTTCATTTAGAGAAAATTGAAGCATTGGTCTATGAACTTTGATTCGATTGGAGCTTCAATTCCTGAACACGTCACAATGTAGAGCAATGGTTCTTTTGGTTAACTAGTTAGAATTTTCGTCCCTTATTTGCCCCTAAAACTCTTTTGGTTAACTAGTTAGAATCTTCGCCTCCCGCTTCAAACAAAATGCAGTATTGATTCTAAGTTCACATATATCCAATTGCAAATATAACTCATGACTTAAGCTTATATGAACAATCAACCAAAAGAATATGCTCCCACTCTTCAAAAGATCAACACATATATCAATCTCAACAAAAAGCAACATATCAATTACTAAATAAAATTCATTAACCATAAGCTTAAAACAGATAAACTGTTTTCCAAAGCATCAAATAAATCTAACTCTAAACTTTGTCTGCCATCCAAAAACTACAAAACTTCAAAAAACTGAAGTATTGAGCCTTGAAACAAAGACATTTACTGAAAACATAAAATTGAACTAGAAAACTAGCTATAATTAAATAAATTAACCTTAGCTTAATCAGGATTGCACTTATTTTTCCAGATCATATCATTACACAGTTGCAATCCCAAGCTCTTGAAAGATGATTGATTACACCAACTGATCAAAACTTTCTAGCACTCCCATCCGAGAAACATGTTGCTTAAATCTCCAATAGGCAATGCTTTAGTCAAACGGTCAGTAAGTATCATAGTACTGTTAATATGCTGCACTTCAATCATTCATTTCTTGACTTGTTCTCTGGCTTTAAGAACCTTTACATCCATCAACCTTAAAGTTGAAGTTCTATTATTCTTGGCAAATAATACAGCTGAGTTATTATCATAAAACATTTTCATAGGCTTTTGAATTGAATTCAAAATCCTCAAATCTAACATGAAATTCTTCAATCAAGCTGCCTGTTTTATACCTTCAAAACAAGCTACAAATTCAGCCTCCATAGTAAAGGTAGCAATGACAGTTTGTTTTGCACTTTTCCATGAAACAGCCCCTCCATTAAGCTTAAATATATACCCCATGTTGACTTCCTATCATCTACATCTCCAGCTATATTTGAATCAGTATATCCCACAAGCTCCAAAATATCACTTCTGCCATAAACCAACATGAATTTTTGGTTCTCTGCAAGTATCTCAAGACTTTTTTACTAGCTATCCAATGAGCTTCACCTGGATTTGCTTGAAACCTGCCTAGCATGCCTACAATGAAGGCAATATATGGTCTTGTGCAAATAATTGCATACATCAGGCTTCCAACCAAGGAAGAATAGGTTTAGACTCCATATTGGTTATTACCAAATCATTCTTTGGACATTGACCTTTGGAAAACTTGTCTCCCTTGTTAACTGGAACTTGACCATTGCTGCAGCTTTCCATATTAAACATGACTAACACCCTGTCAATATATCCTCTCTGAGATAAACCAAGAAGCCTCATTTTTTCTATCTCGAACAATCTCAATGCCCAATACATAGTGTATTCCACCAAGGTCTTTCATCTCAAAATTCTCACTTAACATCCTCTTTGTACTTTGTAATAGCTGTTGACAGGAACTGGCAAGCAAAATGTCATCAACATAAAGCACTAAAAGGATGAATTTTGATCCAGAGAACTTGATGTATATACAATCATCCAACTTGTTCTCTACAAAACCCATAGAAATAACAATTTGATCAAATTTCAGGTACCATTGTCTAGAAGCTTGTTTTAAGCCATATATTGACTTATTGAGTTTGCAAACCATATTTTCCTTCCCCTTTTCAATAAATCCAGTTGGCTATTTCATGTAGATATTTTCTTCCAAACCCCCAATTAATGAAAGCAGGTTTAACATCCATTTGATGCAATTCCAAATCAAAGTAAGCAACCAAAGACGTAACCACTCTCATGGAATCTTTAGAGGATATTGGAGAAAAAGTATCATTGCAATCGATCCCTTCTCTTTGACTGAATCCTTTAGCAACTAGTCTTGCTTTGTATCCTTCAATTTTGCCTCGAGCATCTCTTTTGGTTTTATACTCCCACTTGCAACCTATAGGTTTAATACGTGAATTTGACTCCACCAATGTCCAAACTCTATTTTTGAACATGGAATCCAATTCATCATTCATTGCATTTTGCCATAAAATTGATTGTGAACTCTCTATAGTCTGAGTGTATGAGAGAGGATCATCAACATCCCTTATATCAAATTCACTTTCTTGCAAATATACATAATCATTGGCAGCGTTAATCTTCGAATTCTAGTTGATTTTCTTGGTTCAAACTAAGATGGAACTTTAATTGAAATCTGATGATTTACTTCTGTGATAGATAACGCAGGCTATGTTGTAGGCTGCTCAATTTTCATGATATTCCAGTATCAAGATCCATTTCTACAGTCAAATCATCAATACTTGTGGACATTGGTTGAGGAAATAACAAGATTTTTACTGTAGTTAGCTTGTGCATGATTTTATTTATTCTAGTCAATCTCTTAAAAACAAAGTTTTCTCTTGGAAAGTCTAAGATATCTTGGTCTTCTAAGAACACTGCATTATGTGTTTCTTGAATTCGAATGTGGCATTGAGGAATGTAGAATATGTATCCTTTTGACTTCTCAGGGTAACCAATAAAGTAACAAGACTGTATTCTTGAATCCAGTTTTCTTTTATTAAGATTGAAGAATCTAGCTTCTGCTTTACATCCCCAAACATGGAAATAGCCAAAACATGGAACTCTCTTATGCCACAACTCAAAAGGTGTTGAAGAGCTTGCCTTGCTAGGAACTCGATTCAATATATAATTGGTTGTTTTCAAAGCTTTTCCCCATAAGAACCCTGACAGTTTGGATCTTGTCATCATACTTCTAACCATGCCAATTAGAGTCCTATTTCTCCTATTTGAGACTTAATTCTGTTGAGGTGTTCCAGGTGTTGTGTATTGTGCCACAATGCCATTTTTCTCCAAATATAGTGCAAAAGGTCCATTTTGTTGCCCATATTCAATGTACCTGCCAAAATACTCTCCTCCCCTATCGGATCTAACAATTTTAATCACCTTACCTAACTGTTTTTCAACTTCAGCTTTATAGATTACAAAACACTTAAGAGCCTCAAACTTTTCACCAATTATAAATGTATATCCAAGTCTAGAAAAATCATCTATAAAGTTGATAAAATACTTATTCCCACAAATTATTTTGATTGGAAAAGGACCACAAATATCAGTATGTATTAATTCAAGCAATCGTTGACTTCTTTTAGCATCAAATTTCCTAAACTTAGTCATCTTACCCTTTAAACAGTCAACACATTCAGTTGCAGTAGCAAGATCCAATTTTGAAATTAACTCAACTTCTAAAAGTTTAATTATTCTTTCTTTAGAAATGTGTCATAGTCTTTTATGCCAGAGAATGTATGAGGTATCCTATTCTAGCATTCTTTTAGAGCCTACATTTAAAATTGAGTGATAAAATGACTCAACTAAACATTCTATACGCCATATGTTATCAAATAAAAGGGCAGTTCCCAAAATGGTATCAAGATAGTTTTTCTTAAAAAAAAAATTAAAAACACATCATCAGCAAGGAATGCAAAACCATCTTTTACAATTTTTGAAGCAGAAATTAAGTATCTTCTCATCGTTGGCACATAGAGCACATTATTCAATTGTAAAACAAAACTAGAAGTTAATTTCAAATTCACAATCGCAATAGAATATACTGTAACCTTAGTCCCTTCCCCAACATAAACATTATACAAAACATTTCCTATTTCCTTTTGTTTCTGAAAACCTTTCAAAGAATTAGTTATATGCACTGAGCATCTAGTATCAAACCACCAAGAATCAACAGGTACCTCACATAAATTAGATTCAACGCAAACAAGCACTTGTTCCTTTTCTTTTCTTTCTAACCAGTCTTTAAAGATTTCACAGTTGATTTTTAAATGACCCTTAGTTTTGCACTAGAAACACTTAAGTTTAGACACATCTTTAGGTTTAGTTTTAAACTTGGTAGATTTTCTAGGGGAGTCATTTACTTTAGCAGATGCATTAAATCTATTAGGATTCTTACCAGAACTAAAAGAGCCTCCATTGTTAAAAACTTTCTTCTCCTTTCCAGATTGCACAAAATTGGCTTCCTCAATTTCCTTGCCTTTCTCTTGCTTTATCGGGTTTCTTCTTGCACACATTGTGCAATGAGTTCATCAATATCCCAACTCTTATCTTGTATATTGTTAGATACTTTTAGTTGGCTATATTTTGAAGGAAGTGCTTGGAGAATCTTGAAAACCAGTTGATTCTATCCAATGTTCACATCCATGGAATTTAGTTTTTCAGCAGCATTTGTCATTTTTATTTTGTGATCCCTAATGGATCCAGTGCCCTCAATCTTATAAGTTGTAAGAAAAGACATGTATTGACTCACTTCATCTTTTTCAGAGTCTTTAAACTTCTTCTCAATTGCTTTTAAGTAATCCACAGCCAATTCAGGTTTCTTGATTCCACCTTTGATTGTATCTGTCTTCCCACCTTCCAAAATAGATAATGCTACCTTTACTTTATTAGCTCTTGTCCATCTTTTATGATCTGATTTCTCAGTCGTGGTGCTTTGATCAGTGATGACAAGCTTAGGGTTATCAATTGATATATCGAACTCATTAAGAGTCAATAATAGATTGATTTCCCTCCTCCACTTCTTGTAATTGCTCGCACTAGTGAGATTTGAAATGTTGGCCAAATTCAAAATCTTCATTGATATTGTAGACACTGAAGAACAATGAAATCAAAATATGAACTTTTAGAGTCTTGATTTTGTTTCTTAGTCTATTGCACATCATAACATCAAAACCATTATCCATATACACAATCTTAACAACAGATGATTGATACACACATATAGATTTAGAAGTTTCATGGTGAATTAAGAATTGAACACCATATAATCATGAACAATCATCTTATTCAAGAAAAAAGATTGCCCCATACGTAACAGTTCATAATTTAAAAGGCATTAACAAGCCATTTTTGCAGAAAATTCGAACCATAATTTCCTTCTACTAATAATTATTTAACATGGTTCATTCAAAGTTTGAATCATAATTAAGAATTAAGCAAGATATATTTTCTGGGTTTCCTAATGAGTTTCAAAAACACATATCACTTAATTGATGAGTATCAACACTTGACAATGGAAGCATACTAGATAGATATTGAACACTCAATAACAAGTTGAATAATTTGATGTACTCAGATCACTAAGACACAAATTGGAGATTAAGGAAACAAGGTAAAGTTTTTACCCAAACCCAGAAAACCCCAAAATAAAACAGACTTCGAGTTCTAACGGTCAAATTTTTAAATAACCTTAGTTTATTAGAACACACCTTTTTTTGTGAAAAATCTAGTTATTTAGGCAAAACTTAAACCAGTTTCGAAACCTGATGGCAACAATTTTCCTCCTTTTTAATTTTTTTTTATATATGATTCAATTGATTTTTTTGATTGAATTTAAGAACTTAAACCTATGGCTCTGATACAGGCATGTTAAACATAAATCCATGAATTCAATTAAGTTGCTAGAATCACAATCAAGAAAACACAAAACCTTGACATATAAGAGTGGTGCACTATCCTAACCTAAAGAACCTCCACCTAAAGATGCCATGAATGCTGCAAACCGAAACTCAGTGCACTGCAACTCTTCTCCTCTCTGCCATATTATCTCGAGCTCAAACCAAGAATAAGGCTTAGTTCCAATGAGAGCGTTAATCTGTGAGAGATCACGACATATATATATATATATATATATATATATATATATATATCACCTTTTCATAACATAACAAGGATTCACTA
>JADOBS010300539.1:0-10831 GCA_015708375.1 Cydonia oblonga | reverse complement strand
GGAAGAGGTGGAACGAAAAATCAGCCAAATTTCGTCCCATGGAACAACCCGTTCCACAGTTTTTAGGCACACCAAACGTGGGACGGAACGGCTCGTCCCGTTCCGTCCCGTCCCGTCCCACGTACCAAACGCTACCCAAAAGCACCTTAAGTGGTTTTCATAATTTACTTGCATTTTTACTAAGAATTGGTTCCAAAAGCACCATCAACAAAAGTGTTTTCAATCATTTAAAAACACTTACAAAAGAGCCATAAGTAAATGGTATTAGAATTGTTGCTGAATTGCTACCATGTGCTTGTCCAAATAACATTTTAGGTATTGAACTAGTTGAAATAAATAGAAAGATTTTTAACAGGCTTTGCTGAAATAGAAAGACTTGAATGGCTTTGCTACCATGTAAATATTTGGAGTATGAAAAGACTAAAAATACCTGCTTATAATAAACCCTTATGCAGCCTTCCTCAATCACAAGAAAATGGAGTGTGATAATCTGGTGACCAATGTTGGCTACTGAATTTTATCCTAAAAGTCTTGAACCTCATTTTCGAAAGCTAAAATTTTGTTTGATAATAATTACTTTCAGCTTTTAAAAAAAAAAAAATTAAAAAACAAAAGTAAAAACTCAAGGCCAAAGTTTGAAAACTAAACGAGGTAGCTTTTATTTTTCATTTTATTGAAAACTGAATATAGATTTTTTTAATGGAAAACTGAATATAGTTAATAAACAAAATTTCAATTTTTAGTTAAAAAAAACAAGAAAAACAAAATGGTTGTCAAATCTCCCTCTTCAATATGATAATGATATCAGATGTTAACCTATTACTTGAAACAATTAAGGAAATTACAGGCATTGTAAATTAATTTGGCCTTTATTTAAGTAGTTAAATTAGCCTTTATTTAACTAAGTCGTGAACAAATGACAAAGAAATAGAGAGGGGAATTAATTAATAGGGTTAATCTCAGTTTACTACCCTTAAGTTTTGTGGTTTTCAATATTTAGTACATAAAGTTTTTTTTGTCCCATAGTCATACCTAAATTGTTAATTTTGGGACAGTTTCATACATCTGTTAAGTTTTTCGTTAAAACTTTTGTTAACTGATGTCGTGGCACTCACGTAGACAATTACTGGATGCCACGTGTCAATATGGGGCCACTTCAAATTAAAAAAAAAAATTTGTACCCACCTTCTCCCCTGCACCCTCTCCCTCCCTTCTCTCTTATGCAACATGCACCAATTCCCTCCCTTCTCTCTTCTGCACATGCATCACCCTCACTTCTCTCATCTGCACCTGCACCCATTCCCTCCTTTCTCTCTTGTGGATGATGCAATCAAGGGGGCCTTGCTCGATTAGGGTCTTAGTGGTGGTGGTGGAATCAGGGATTGAAATGGGGACGAAATTGATGCTGTATCAAGAGGCATGGTGGAGGAGAAAGGGCTAGATGAAGGTCTGCTCTTTTTTGGGTGCGAAGTCGTACCCGATGCAGTAGCACCCGTACCCACCCTCCTAGTTATACAAATCCCCTAATTTCCATCCAATAATATTCATCATCAATAATTAATCCAAAGATTAGAACTTTAATTACTAAATGGAAAAGAAACAAGGAAAAGGGAAAAACCAGGCGGCGCCAAGGACAGAAACGCCGATGCGGAGAAAGTGTAGGGAGGGATCTGGGGGAGGGCGCGTGCCCATGAGCTTGAGTAGCCCACTGCTATTGCTACACCTGACATTTTTAGAAACCCTTATCATAAACATGAAATTGCGGGCGAAGATTTGGGAAGGGGAAGAGAGAGGAGGGAAGATTTTTGATATGATTCATGAGATGTGATGACATGTGGAGGATGGAGAAAGTTGTTTGACACGTGGGTGGTGCGGGTTGCAGAGGAGAGAAGGGAAGGTGGTGCAGGTGCAGAAGAGAGAAAGGGGGAAAGGGGTGCGGGTTGCATAAGAAATAAGGGAGGGTGGTGCATGTGCAAAAGAGAGAATGGAGGGAAGGGGTGCAGGTTGCAAAAGAGAGAAGGGGGGATGGTGGGTACGGAATTTTTTTTTAATTTTTTAATATTGAAGTGGGACCATATTGACACGTGGTGCCTAGTAATTGTCCACGTGGGCGTCGCCTAATCAGTTAATAGAAGTTCTAACGGAAAACTTAACAGATGTATGAGACTGTCCCAAAATTAACACTTTAGGTTTGACTCTGGGACAAAAAAAAATTCATGTACTAAACGTTGAAAATTACGAAACTTGAAAGTAGTAAACTGAAATTAACCCTAACTAATAATGAGATGAGGAAAGAACAAATTAACCCACACAGGCGTGCAAACATAGGCCCAAGCAAGGAGGAGGACAAGAACATATGGGCTGAAAGAAATGGGCCAGGGTTACAAAGGTCATTTTAGAATTCCTTACGGGAGTAGGAGTGGTAAATCCTAATCCAAAACAATTCAAAAAATAATAGTAAAATATAGAAACCGACCTTCTCGTTGTATATAAAGGAACGGCAGCTTGGTTTTGTTCAATTCAAATTTTAGTTAAGTTATTGGCAGCAGCACTCGAAGGAAATGGCGAAATCAAAAGCAACCCCAGAAGCAGGAAGAAGCAGCTCCAAGAGCAGAAGGAGTAGTCCAATTGGGACGACGATGATGGATCTGATGTTTCCGAATAGTTTCTCCGAGTTGGAAATGAAGGTGATTGAGCTTCTCGTACAGCTCAGCACCTCCACCAGCGGCGGCGGATCAGCATCGTCCGAGGTGTCTAATTACCACCCTACCGACGACGAAGAAACCACAAGTAATGACGCTAAAATCAGAGCAGCTGCTGTTCATGATGACCGTCACGATCCGGTGTCGTTGTCGTCGTCCAAGTCCCAGAAAAATTTATCGACTGAAGATGTAGATGACGTGGGTGAAGATGAAGTGGGTCTGGGGCTGGGGGAGATGAGGAAGAAAAGATTTGCATCCGTTTCGGAGCTGTACGAGCTGACGGAACCTCTTAATAATCTTAACAGGAAGAGGAAGAGGAAGAGGAGGAGCGGACATGCACCGTCACGTTCAAGTTGAACAACATTACTAATTTATGTCTAATTTAATTTAGAGCTTGCTTGCAACTTTGAGGTGTGAATGGCGGTGGGGGTTTCATATAACGGGCTTGTACCTCAGTTGATTAAGTTGGTAAATTATGTTAGATAAAAAGTTGATTAAGAATATTTATTTGTTACTCTGTATCGGTAAATTATGTTATATAATAAGTTGATTAGTAACATTTACCCTTGCACCCGACCGAGATCAGTGAATTAGTAACATTTATCTTGTTAAACAATTGTGAATTACTCTTTATGCAGGTTGGTTTTAATCACTTTTTAAGGCTAATTATGCCAAAACTTTTGGCAGGCCTACCTTGAAGTCATAGGTGTCAGGCCAACACGACCTAATCTACTGTTCTATCTGGATATCTGGGTTGGAGCGTGTCAAATAACAAACAGTTCGTAAATCCAGCTGGGTTGTACTACAAGATAAAGCCAAAAGGTTGCTATACAGCTGTGTAAGCAACAACTGCAGCGGTGATATTTGAGTTGCTCCAAGCCAGAATTAAACACAGAAACTTGGGGTTTTGCCACAAAAAGAAAAACTTCGGCGAGGGTTCTCCCGGTTAGAAACTGTTGAATTATCCCACATTGACAATATCTCTAAGAAAAGAAGAGTTTAAATATCCTAATCCCACTCCAATTAATACCGAGGCCTTTCACCTGACGAATTGTGCAGTGATAATTATCAAGTTAGAGACAATATCAGTATTGTTGGAAGTAAAACTTTTGCCCGTCTCTGTGATAATTTGACAAAAACTAGGGTTCATGGATAAGCTGCAAAGCGGCCTGCGAGTCCAGGGTTCAACCTTGTAATCTACCAAGCTAGGTCAAATCTATGTCTAGTCCTACTGAACTTCGACATACTTGACAATGGTAGCGCTCACCACTTGACAAAGTCTTCTTCAAAGAGTTCCGAGTTCGTTTACGGTAGGACAGTACGCAAGCCGGCCGTAACAATCGCCGGATACCTGGCTAATTGTTGAAATCACTCTCCATTGCACTAAACAAATGCAACGACGAGAATAAAACACAGTAAAATTGGGAGCGGACGAAAAATAACATAGTATGATGGTACTAAATTGTTTGTGCATAACCTCGGGAACCAACTCCAAATGACTTATAGCCTTAGCAAAAAATATACCGACAGAGAAGACGTGCGAAAAAGTGCCTTGCACATATATAAAACCTGAAATCCTGAAATTATTTACTCACTAAATCATGATCCAAGTTGACAGCTGATCAAGAAGACAATTCACAGCTTCGGGAACCTAGTAAACTCCTTCAATGCTCGAGATGGAATACATATTCTGTCAAGTTCTGCAATTTACTCGCATCCAGTTTCTGCTCTGTAACAATAGGCTGCTTCTTCACGGTAAGCATTTGTGAAGCAGGGTCGACGACCCAACCTTGCTGTAGTACATCTGCAAACGAAAACCATATCTCAGGAGTTTGTAACATAAATGATGACGGACAGGCGTAAAAGTATAAGTATGCAATTAAAGAACCCCGCCATAGCATATATTATCATTTTTTAGTCCGGTCCTCAAAGACTTGGCAACTTTTTTCAAGCAAAACAACTGTTTAAGGAAGCAAAATAAGAAGATGAACGGAAAAATGTAGTTAATAAAAGGTTCCTAAATTTCTTCTTCAAGACTTCTACATCAAAATTCTCATACACATAGGCAGGACACCTTTTATTTTCTATTTAATTTGCCATCCGTATACACCTTTTGTTCAGCGACTCTCAACTGGTTTTTTATTTTTGATGTCCTTTTATGTTTTCAAATCTCAACAATTAACGCTCCCACTTGCTTTAAAGCAGCTGAACCCTTTTTTTTCAGAGACCCTAGTTATTCAGGATTAATAGACTTCGTAAAGGCTCATGCCTCCGAAGCTGTTAAACGGTTACTTTCCCAGAGATCATTGAAGAACAGCGATAAATCTACTATCTTTTCTGATAGGCGAGCATTAAGATTTTATTTTCATTTCTTCGAAAAGGAAACTTAACCCCGAGCAATTTGGTAACAGATTAATTTGTGACAACAGGAGCTTACAAGTTGTGGCATCATCCTCGCTCATTCCCAAGAAGACAGCTGTGTCTTGGATGCTTATTGTAGAATAAGCAGACTGCAGAAGCTGAAACATTTTCTTGGTGTAAAGATCTGCAGGAAGTTCAGATGACAATTAATGATGACCTTAAGTGCATAAAACATAATAACTAGTACTCTAACAGCTCCCTTAAACACCAGAAAATAATTAATGAAATGGACATTTGAATGTTGACCCCATCCATCAGCAATTATCAGAAAACCATAGAGATGTTAGAGCCTGTTTAGTAACCGTAAAGAAAACCAAAGAAACGGACTACGTATTTAGTTATGCAATTCATTGGCATAGACATTTTTTGTATAGATTGAACTGGGTGTGACATGATATATTGAACTGGGAGTGACATGATATATTGAACTGGGAAATAGTGTTCAGATTGCAAAAAATCCTTATAGACATATTTCTCCACCGAAGAAAAAGTACATTTGTCACTTCCAATTCCTAGATCATTACCGGAACTCTTTGAAGACACAATAAACCTCATTATGATTGTCAGATGGTTAGCATAGCTAAAGCATCATCTGAAAGACATAATCAAACACACTAAAGACAGAAGGAAGGTCTTAGTCCTAGAAGACAGCACTTTATGCATTAACAATGTTGCGTTTAAGAGAGAACCCTACGCAAGGAAAAAGAAAAGGCAACAACAATATCAACTTACTAGTTCTAGTAATACTAAATTACTAATGGCACGAAAGGATTTGGCTTGAAATAATGGGTAAAAGGAGCTAAATAATGTTAGCGTTTTGAAAACATGTAGAGAGAAATCAGAATTTCGTAAATTCACAATTTTAGCAGACAATCACTAATGGAATGAAGAGGACATCCTCCTACTTGCGCAAGGTTACCAAAACAGAATCTTGACTACAACAGCTGTCAATATGTATAAACGTTAAAAGTAAGACACCAATGATACTTGAAGTCACATTATGAGCAAAGCAACACAAGATAGGAATACAGGATACCAAAAATTAATGATTGAAGCAGCAAAGACTTTACAAAACTGGCAGAAACGCAAAATTCAGTAGACTTTTCTATCTCTTGTTATGTAGCACAATCAAACACCAACTACTGTCTTACTTATGCTCATTACACAAAATTTAGCCTCGTAAATTAGAAATATAAAGTAAAATTGTAATTGCTAATCACTTGTGTAAAGTCCCATAGACATCAATTTGCTAATATCTTCCTAATAAAACTAGCAAAAGTTTGCGATTCTCTATCAAACTCATTAACAGGTTATCATTTCTTGATAATTAATCAACATAGTATTTCCGATAAATAATCATACAACAAACAAAACAATCACACGTTCAAACCTTTATAACTAAGCTCAGGAATACCGACTGGTAGGCTAAGAACAATATATTTTAGGCAGAAGCTAGATACTAATATTTGTTTTATTTTGTCAAACGATAGATTTTGTTAGATTAGTCATTGAACGGGTTCGAACCCACGCCATCATGCAAGGGCTCAACTCCTTTCCACCACTGTGGTAAAGGGCCACTTGCAGCTAGATGCTACTATTTGGTAGCAAACTTCAACCAAATCAAGGTTGTTTGTTTCAAAAGCACTCTACTCTCATCAGAATCAGCCATAATTAAAGCCAATTGAAAATGATGCCTTTACCAGCACAACATTTTAGGTTTATGAAGGATGTGATCGCAACAACCTTCGACCTATATGTACCATACAATGCATCTTACAATAAAAACTGAAAGATTACCCTATTATGTACAAACCACAAGAGAAGAGCCAGTGAGTACAAATTTCTTATCTCATCTTTCCCTAGTTAGGAGTGGAATTAGAGTTTGACTTAGAAAGGGGAACCCTTCTTGTCCACTCCATTTCTGTTGGAAACAAATTAGGCTTGCTATTGAATGAAGGCCATCCAATCTTGATTGGGCGGTTGGGAATAAATCATTAGGACTTAATGGTCATCCAATGAAAAGTAATGATCTGTATTTGCAATAAGATGCTAGCCATACATCACCCAGGCCTCTTAAACCCACTTTAGCTAATATGCCCGAGCTCCTTTAGTAATCAATCATCAATGATAATGCGCAAGGTTAAGTGTGGTTTAACAACATCAATGATATACTACCTACAACAATCAACTCTTCAGCATTCTTTGACTATTGAACAATATCACTCCTCTTTTGAACGCATATGTATTTTAAATTCTAAACGTTGTATTATCACACACGCACAAAGCATATAAAATACTGTTTTTCGATCTAGTAAAACTTGCCTGAAAAGGCTGCAACAAGACCTTGAGCTTCCTGACTCCAGTCATATCCCCGAATAGCTTCATACACACCCCCGTAATCCCTCACCCACAACTTTTGACCAATTTTCCAAGCAGCGATAACTTCCGGGTTGCTCTCTTTGACCGCAACAGGCATTGATTTCCAAAGAAACCGCGCACCATTACTGCACATCACCACCCCACAGATTAAATTCTAAATAACAGAAAACCCAGCATTGTAGAACAACAAACTCAGATTCAACACAGCATTCACCTCCGAATACCCAAACAATATCAATAGTAAAACCCAAAATCGTAAAACAACACGTAATCAAAACCCAGAACAGAAAAAGCACAGTAACTCTTGAAACCATCATTGGGAAAAATATATCGTAGATTGATCATTGAGCTAAAATATAACAAATTCATAAAAAAAGAAAACTTCAAAAACAATTGATTAGCTTTCACGAATTATATTTATCGTTCTACTCAAATTCATAAAGTTATAAACAGATTTAAAATACAGAATAAAATTAAACGAAAATTAAAAAAATTAAAAAAAAAGAGAACATACATATCGCCCGCGTATATGAGACCGAGAAGATGAATGGCGTAGGGCCAGTCGTCCTGAAAAGCAACGCCCTCCGCTGCGACCTGTGCAATCAGAGAGGGAGAGCGCACTACGAGTGAGAATACAAACCAAAAATACTGCGGAATATAAAAATTTGGATGGTTGGGAAGCCAAATCGAACCTGAAGCATGAGTTGGTCGCAGATATCGGCGATCTTTCCATACGATTTGGAGGCTAAGGCGTCCGAAAGGGGAGAGAAATCCATGGTTGCCTGCCTGTACTCGGAAGGAGAAGCGTACCTCTGTATTTTTTGTCACTGTATCTGAATGTATCAATAATAAACCCAGAGGGCCGGGTTATAACCCAATACAAGTTTTTGGAAAAATAAAATGGAGAATAAAGCGGAAATAAGAGAAAAAAAAAGGGATGGTGTTATAAGTAGGCAAAAGTGAGAGCGAGAACCTTTGTTAAAGGTCGAAGTGGAATGGAGGATTGTATCAAATTATTTATTTTCGTAACTGTATCAGATAGTGAATGCAAGTAAGAAGAGGGGAGGGAGACTGGTATTCATTTTCTATCTTTTTGATCTTGTGTGTTGTAATGGTATCCCAAAGTCCAATTTGGACAGTATCATACAATGAATGCATGTAAGACGTTGGATGATTTTTTTTTTTTTCAACAAGACTTTGGATGGTATCCCAGTTTGGAGGAGAAATCAAATGGTAAAGGATCTATGTCTTTTAAATTTCACTCAAACACAAGTAGATGCGGTGGCATTTTGCAATACCCCGAATATTTTAGAAAACTGATGCGGATGTTCATTTTATTATTTATGTGGAGGAAAATCGAAAATAAATCAATTATTGGTTATGAAATTTGAATGGGGGAAACGTGAAATCTTGCTTCCAAATTTTATTATTATTTATATCGCATAATTTTTCATTAAGTGGATAATGATGAAAATGCCCCAAGTTAGTTAAACAAAATTATGCGATGACGTATTTTATCCTTATATGCTTCGTTGTAATTCTTGGCATATTTGGATAAAGCTCGATCCTACGAGCGCATAGGTGACAACAATCTGTGAAATAGAGTTATAACAAAAGAGATTTAAACGAACGAAGTCAGGAGCGCAATGGTCATTAACCATAAATCTGGAACGCTCCAGATTTGCTGGAGTTGAGATTTAGTGAAGAGAAGCCACGTGTATGGCGGTGGAGGTGGTGGAGAGAAAATCTGACCAAGGGAGGGAAAAGAAACGTAGGGGAAAAGAGGGAAGGGAGAAAGGAGAATCGGCCAACCCGGTTTCTCCACCCGACCCAGTTCCTTGATCCAGTTCTATCTTCTATTCTGATGTCCATTCGAGGTGGTTTCGGTGCCTATGGAAAGCTCTTGGCGAGCCCAACGTCCCTGTGATGTTAGATTTCTAAATTTCTAACCCAATTCTACAATTCGAAGCCATAAAATTTTGGTTTGTTCGACGAGTTTCCCTCTTTACCGGTGATTTCGATAACAATTACCATTGATCACCACCACCACCAATAGACTCCCCTCAACCCCAGGTGTAAGGCCCAAGCATTGGTTGAGGCGTCGGAATTTGTTTTGGCGTTGAATCAAGAGCACACACTTCTAGGGTTTCCGATGGATCAAGGAAGTTTTCAGGTATTTTCTGGCTGACTTGGACTTCGTCCCAAGTATGAAAGTTGCTCCTCGCATTGAGCTCTATTTGTTTGCAAAATTTGGTAATTTTTAGAGTTAGTCGAAAAATTAAATTTTGGGCGAATCGAGGCGATTTCAGACGTCTTTTCGGGCGAATTAGACTTCGGCCCAAGTTGTTTCTCTCATTGATACCTACTTGTCTGTAAAATTTGGTAATTTTTAGAGTTGGTCGAAAAATGGGGTTTCCGTTCGCCGAAAATCGCCACCTGCGGTGGCGCGTGGCCGGAGGGTCGATGCTGTCTTTTTAAGCTAATTTCGATATTCTAAATCCATTTTTTATATGCATTTGGTATGATTCAATTTTTTGAACCTAGTTTGCGAATGACTTGAATGATTTAGAAAATGGATTAAAAATGGATAGTGAACTACGAATGACTTGATCCCATTCGAGGGTACATAGGCAGTCTAACAAAGATGTTAGATGCAGCCACAAATTAAACGGAATAATTTTTAGTGTGGTTAATTAGAATCGTAATTAACCATTATATTTATTTTGGCCTACCTTTGTGTTTGGGTTTCGAAAGAAAAATTTGGATCGATACACCTTTGTTGAAAAATAGATTAATCACATCTAATCAGAGAGTGCTACGTAATTATGAGCTCAAACGAAATTACCCTCGACAACGTGAGCCGATCATAATCTCAATTTTGGAGAGCAAACGACCTCCAAAAGCAGAGGCTCTACCGGATCTCAAATAAGGTTAAGTACTTTCATGCCCGACTCCATGTTTATTAAGTTTAGCTCTTGCGTGCCTAAGTCCTGGAATAGGTCAACGACCTCCAACTAAATAATCAAAGTCCCACGAGAAAACTGGTAATCATAAATTTAATTCAGAACTCTCTAGTTTCTCTCAAACACCTTCTTACTTGGACATCAAAGATCCTTTAGCAACCACAACAGTATTAAATATTAATCACTCGATAATAAGGTGTCATATTTTTTGCACGTTTTCTGGTTAATCCGCTTGGACAGAAATTTGCATCTACAATTAGCCATTATTTAAGCGGCTTCTTATTCAAAATGATTCTTGAGAATGTCTACCGTCATTTATTTTGATCCTTCTGGTAGAAATCTCCGTCAAATTGAAGGTAATTTTAT
>JADOBS010300538.1:0-10830 GCA_015708375.1 Cydonia oblonga | reverse complement strand
GGTTGGGGGGTGTGGAGCACACTGATCTACTGCTAGGTCTGCAAACCTTTAGCCCATTAAATGACTGAAATAAAGGAGCCTATACATTCAGTCATGGATGAGTCCTTGTACGTCCCAACTAGGGATATATACACACACATACACACACGTATATATGAGCAACTGAACTCACCTTCCTCTTGGGGCAACTCAGGAGGCTGAGCAAGTCCCGGCAGCGGGAAGCAACTCAGTGCAACAAGGAAGCATACAAAGAGCTCACAAGCCTGCTGCTGCTGCTGCTGCATCATCAGCATTTATATATGAAATTGTACTAACTGATCTTTAATAAAAGTTTGTTGCGAGAATAATACAGTGTATGGATTTGTCATTTATAAGGTGAGCACTCTTCTACTGCTCCCAGATGCAATTGAACATGGATTAAATTAAGCTTGACAGTCGGTAACAAAAGGGATGACGAAGTACCCTCGTGAACGTTACTGTAGGCCTGTAGTGGCGGCCTTCAAACAAATTACGCATTATTTTGTGACAAAATTTATGCACATGTCACTGCATTGTAGATTTGGTGGCCGCGCGCCAGAGTGTATGAAAGGAGGATGGTGGTGAACCACCAAAGGCGGGGCATCTCTCCGCCTTTAATTCCTTTTCGAAATTAAAGTTCTTTTAACTCATTTTCGAAATTAAAGTTGGATTGATCCAATTACAAATTATATGCACAATTAGCAAATTGGAATAAGCAATTACATGCATGAACCAATTACTACCAAAAGACTTTACCCATTAAATAAACATGGGACATGTTTAATGAATGATTATGGTGATATTAAATCGGTAATCCTTTCATTTGTTAAAGACAATGATATCTACAAGTTGTTAATAGTTTATGGTCATTCTATGGTCTATAGTGAAAAATAACTTTTACACTATTTCTATTGCTTATACAATAAGAAATGTTTTTTTACTAGTTTATTCAAAAGTAAAAAACATTTTTAGATACTCTTTACTAATGTCATCTTCACTCGAAACGGCTAAATATAGCCACATCCAGATTTATAGAGGAAATTAATTTTTAATGAATAGTGACAAGTCATTCATTTACCATATATAACTGAAAGACCTCTTAATAATTTGTTAGTTTTAAGTTTATTCTTTAAGTTTATTGGTTAATTTATTAAACTACTAATGTGAAATCCTTTCCCCGAATTCACTGTACAATTATCGTACCTCGCTATTTTGTGAATTTATTTTAATTTTGTTAATTTTGGATTTTTTTAATTTTTATTTCTCAGTTAAAGTTTGATTCTTCATAGTTAGTTGTTAAAAATTTGTTTACCATGCATGGTCACTCTTAGTATTTTTGGATAGAGATCAATCTTACGAGCGCGTAGACGAAAATCATTCGCAAATTGGAGTTATAACAGAGGAGAAATAAGCGAGTGAAGGCAATGGCATGAGAAATCTTGTATCTTAACAAAATGGTGAATTACGAATAGTTTGACTCTGTCTTAGGGTACGGAGGCACTCTAACACAAATATTAGATGCAACCATAAAATAAAAGTGGGTACGGAGGCACTCTAACATAAATATTAGATGCAGCCATAAAATAAAAGTAAAGGATACGACATTGTTGAACTATTGGATTGTTTTTTAGTCCTGTCTTGGGAACAAGGAGTGTTATAGTATGATTACATCCTGACATCACCTGTGTCAATCTTGAAGGTATCTCGGACATAGAGCATGACAAATTATACCATATTTATGAATATATCTGCATATATATAGAAAGAGGAGAGGTTTTATGGTGTTTTGTTTGAAAGAGTTGAAAGGGACAAGAAGCAACAAACACATAGAGAGTTTTGGTTTTATGGCTCAAGTATTTCCTCAATCCAAAGCTTATCTAAAAAGAAGTAAAACAATGAGAAGGAGAAAACGCACCGTTTTTGGGGTACGTAACTAATGGTTAGCTGAGACTCATAAGAATAGCAAACTCCAACCCCACGCAACGCGGCAGCAGCGATGGAAGTTACAGAAACTCCCGCCCAGTGGCGGAGCCACAAGAAGATCAAGATGGGCACAGGCCTATCCTGAAATATTAGTTTATATACTTTATCTGTTGGTTTTGTAATTAAAGAATATACGGCTCAGTGGTTAAAGGGGTTTTTGTGTTCCTCCACGTCAGGGTTTCAAAACTTGCTGGTAACCTCCTTCAAGTTCTTTATCAGCAATTTATTTTCTGGTTAGTTGATACGAAACAAGGTTAATTTATGTTGAAGAAAAATCTCATAATAATAGTATTGAGCCATGATTTTAAATTTTGGTTTGAAATTAATGTTAACTTTATTGTTAATCTTATAACAAGTTTTGCTTTTATGATATAATTATTTAATACTAAATTTTTTATACATGTTAAAGATCTACCAGTCTTATTTGATTAAAATTTTTCATGCCAATACAAAAAAGAAACCTTTAATATTTTGTTTAATTTTTTTATATGATTTAAAGGTCCTCTTAATTTGAATTCCTGTCTCCGTCAATGCTCCCGTCCAAAACAACGAAGACGAAAACGACGACGTCTTCTTCGACGCTCTCGACGGCTTCCCTTCCACCGACGAATCAGATCAATCCACGTCACCCCCAACTGTCTCTCTTCCCGATTCCAAACCTTCTCAGGCGACCCACCTCCGTCGCCGGCCATCTCTCGGAGCAATATCCGGCGACGACTCAAAGGCTTCAACTTCAGAAGAATCCTCTCTTAGCTCCTCCCTAATTGACCCCACCAACGACGCCAGGCTCAGTTTCCTAGCCAGAAGATTTAAGCTTCCCCGGAATTTGAGGGAGTCCGAGTCGACGCGGGACCGAGACAGCTCGGCGCAAGCTCCGAGTGATCAGAACGACGAGGGTTCGACTGTAACTACCGCCGCCAACGACGGCCCATCCGCCGACTCCGCCAACTCGGCCGCGCAAATCGGTGACCCATCGTTTAACCTTCTTGTATTCATAGCAGGATTGATATTCAAAGCAATTGGGCTCCAAATTAATCTATTCGTTAGCATCTTAACATTTCCCATGTGGGTTTTTTTACAATTCTTACATGCTCGTAGTCGACCCCTTTCAAATTGTGCGTCGAGGGAAAGAGTATTTGATCGGAAAGATGTTAAATTTGTGGAACTTGGCTAGTGGGTGTGTGAGTCCTCTGGTTTTCGAGTGGTTGAAGGACAACAATGCGGTTTGGAAGGTGGCATTGCGGTGCGGGTGGGGTTTGTTTTGGTCTTTGCTATGTTGGCATTGTCTTGTGTGGTCTCTTGGCCTTATCGATTTTGTTTAGTGGAGTTTTGTGAGGTGCCTTGTGGCGGAGCCAATGCAGATGAAGGAAATGTTGAATTTTGATTACAGTAAGCACAGTCCGGTGGCTTATGTGCCAGTGATGTCGTGTGCTGGAGTGAGTAGTGTTGCGGATTGTAAAGAGAAGGTTCAGGCTGGGGAGAGTTTCGGGGGCTATCGGGTTATACCTCCTGGTCATAAATTGGCGGTCACTGTTTCATTCATATTGCCTGAATCAGAATACAACAGGAATCTCGGGGCCTTTCAGGTAACTTGCTTTATTCACTTGAATGTGAATTCCTATTTGTTGTTTCAGATTTATATCATGCGTTTTTTTTTTCGTTAATTCATAATGAAACTGGTTGTTTTGAGCTTTCTGTTTCATGGTCGAGATTCGTTTTATCTGTAAACGGTATATAAAGTTTGGGTTTGGTGATTGTAGTCGTTAGCTTCCATGTAGCATTGTGTACAGATGGTGTGTTACGGTAGTAGTTTTCTCCTTGCTTGTCCCCAGAACGGAGATCCACCAGATTATCACAGTTGTCACTTGATTTTAGAAGGCATAGGAACCTTGGAAAAATGTGTCAGATGAAGATTGATTAGTAAGCCTTTCCTTTTAGTCGAAAGCATGGATCTTTCGCAGAAATCTGGTGATGCTATTCTTTTGTTTGGAGATACCACTGTCATCATGAATTGTTATACTGGCAACAGGGGAAGTAAGGAAGTTGAGTGGTTGATACAACGGGACTGAAGGAGCTACTATATCTATTTCTGAGTTTCTGAGTTAAAAAGAATTATTTCCGATTCTCTGCTTCCATTTTATATTTATGAATATTTTGTTTTTGTAGGTCAGGGTCGAGTTCCTGTCTGTTGATGGTAAAACCCTTGCCAGTTCGAGCCTATCCACCTTATATTGACTTTCCTTAAGGTTGTTCCTCGTATTGCCGGCTACGTTTCGGAATCCCAAAATCTGAATCTCAAGTTTAGAGGGTTTATCGAAGGTGATGTTCCTACTGCCTGCTTAAAGGTGACAATTGAACAACGTGCAGAATACCAGCCTGGTGCCGGTATTCCCCAAATATATGATTCATCGGTGAGCCTTGAGTCAGAACTTCCCCTATTTAGAAGATTTATATGGAATTGGAAGAAAACTATATCAGTATGGATAAGCATGATGGAGTTCATGATGGAGATGCTCGTTACTCTAATCTGTTGTAGGCCATTAATTATTCCGAGAACAAGACCAAGGGATCGTTCTGTCAGCAGCGCCACTCAAAACAGCATCCCGGTACAAATTTAACTGGGAACATGCCGGTAATTATGGAAGTAGGGGAACCTTTGTTAGATTTTCTCACTTTTAACATATTCAATTCTATAGTATCTAACTTCAGTTTTTCCACTCGTTTTTTAAATTCTTTAAACCGCAGTGTAATTAATGTCCTTTCTCCTGTTGGAATCAGTCTTTCCCTATTAATGTCGAAAGAGCAGTTTATTTTACACTTGTATTCAATATTCACTCACTTAACCGTTGACGTTTTACTTATAAGCTGTCGTACGAATGAATTGTGTTGGTTTATGTTACGAAATGGTTGTAATTTGATTCGGAATGTGGAAGTTTTATATATGGCGAACGCCGAGGGAGCGTGACATGTATTGAATAGATGACGAATGGAGTTTGGATTTGTGGAGAGCTGTGTTCAAGGGAATTCCAGGTCTTCAAATTATGGTACTGGAGAAGATAACAATCAAACTTGGCATCAAGAACTTCTTAAGCTCGCTAGTGTTTTCTTATCATATTTTATCAACCATGTCAAACACAAAGCCAACCTTTCAGGTTTCAACCATGTCAAATCTGCCGCGGGAGCTAATCGTTGACATCCTTTCACGGCTCCCTCCCAATGATTTGATACGTCATGTGTGTTTCGAAAGCTTACTATGCTACTATCCACTACCAAAAGTTCATCAATGTCTGTAGACAGATGTCTCTTAATCATTGGTTACTGTTACTGTGTAACCAATGTCACATCAGTCTAAGTTGTTAGAATGTTTGTTAGGTGGTTAAATGAGTTGGTAGTTGGTTAATCAGTTACTTTGTGGTTAAGTAAACTTGTATTGTTCAGCATATAATGGACTTCAACTTACAAATGTAATCGATTGTCATCTTCCTCAAATATATAGAACTTCCATTTCCCTTTAAAGTTCCTCAAATATGTGTTAGTCAGTATTATATCCGAAAGGCTTTTTGAATTATGAAAAAAATATGGAGTGGCAGAATCTTGATCCCTGTTGTATTCCATTGATGTGGGAACTGTGCCTACATCACTTGGTTATTGCAAAACTTTCGCGTTTTCAAAAAGAATGGTGGAATGGTTATTTTTACGAATAACTGTTATCCTGTTATGAAATGAGTGTGAATGTCCATATAAAATAAGCATGCGGAAGATGAAAGAATGAAAGTCAGAATTCTAGGCTTAATAGTAGAAGTTTGGTTTTCACAATTTTGGTGTAAATTTTCTTCATATATTTAAAGAAGTGTCGGATGAAAGCCTCTATACACAAGATCAAATGCAAAAAGCGATAGTACCAATATTCTCCCTCCCCTCTTTTCACCCCCATTCATTGTCTAATACAGTTTTGAAAATAAACAGTGTGATACATTGCTCCTATTCCACTTTGATATCTTGCAAAAGTTCTCTCTCTCTCATTTTTGCCAATTTATAACATATCCTTGATTTGGCTTGATTTAAAGAAAAAGCGTATCGAACAAGTTGAAACTGATGGTCAACTTGGAAGGGCAATTGTTTGTATGGGAAGCCTTTGTCTTCTTGATGGCGATTTTGTTATACTTGCCTCGCCTCCTTAGGGAGACATAGAAGTAATTCCCTTACCTCTGTGGAAGAGAAAATTTCAGGCAGTGAAGGGTTTCTCGATCTGGTAATCAATGAAACAGAAGATGACAGAATTTGGGAGTTAGTTTATGTACTTTGTGTGACAAGAATCACAAGTATGCAAATTTATGTAAGCTCCTTCCAATAATTATTTAAACCAGGCTTATTCATGTTTTTCTATAAAATTTATAGTTGTCGGGTATCTTTTCTAATATATATGTGCAGCTCTTTTGAGTTCACATGGATTTTAGGGTAAGAGATTTTGAAAGTCATGAACTGCATAAAACATTGGACAAGATTTTGAAATGCATGAACTGAGTAATATTACTATAGTAGGATTATAAGAGGTCCTAAACCTTCCTAATAATATATAGGAATGTGAATTGTTCCATTATAACTTGAGGCAATAGGAGACCAAAGTAGAATTCGTGAATTAAGTAAAATAAACCTTTTAGACCCATTAGCACGACAAATACACGTGTAAGACATCTAGAACACATATATTGTACTGACTTCTTTTGCAAAAACACATCTCATGTAATTTGTTGGTCTCATCCGACCTCGCTAATCTCTCCCTTTTGTGACATCTGCCTCACGATGGCAGACGTACCGGAAGTTTTGCTCCGTTCGTACAGTGCTGCATGCAGCCCATAAATATGGTTTAGGATTATACGTCATTATTAGAAGATTAATCCAACACACAAGTCATGGTGAGCCATGCATGTTAGAAATTATATATTATATTCATATTGTAATATATAATTTTAATAATTGAATAAAAAATAGTGTTAATCAATTTTTAAAAAAAGTTATGTTGTTCAGATGTATTTCCTTAATAAGTGATGTATACTTTATGAAAAGTTACATCTCTTTAATAAGTAGAAATTAGATTCTATATAAACCCATGAAATCATTGGTATTAAATATAGAAAATGATAGTTAATTTTTACTCTTGAGAAATAGGGTTTCCCCACTTTGTTTCTCTCATGCTTCGTGTGTCAAATTCCGAGTCGTGTCTTGAGAGTACGGAATATATAAAGTTCACCAAAGTCCGAAGATTGAAGTGCTTTGACTTCGGATTATAGATTGTTGAATCCTGGAAGATAGACGCCTATCGAACTACAAGCACAAGAGTAGGGGTGAAAATTCTATCTTTAGGACATTGCATTTATGCAAGCCTCAATCTCCAAGTTTGTCAGTTTTTCTAACTTTATCTCTAGTTGTTTATATTAATCTTGTATACTATTGATGTTGTTATTTTCTTTGATTATTATTATTGGAGTTATATTGTTATTTTCATATTTTCTAATATTGCTCCAACAATGCATTCACGTGCATATAAATTTTATTTAACCAAAATGGATATCCAACACAAGATATCGAAATCACTCGAGTTGCTAGTCGGTTATAGAGGCATATGAATGGATTAGGCTTCCCGATAAGAGCAATGACGCTTGTATCATGAAGGACGACAAGTCGATCTTGTGTTGCTTTGAATTTTTCAAGTTTTTCAGCTTTGGTACGTAGCAGAAATTTGAATTGTAGTGCAAACACAAAGTTTGAAGATATACTTTTCGATTCATCATGAATCACGAGAGAGGGGACAACTAGTATTTGTCAAGATTGACTCATGCATTCCGTGAGATTGGTAGATTTGCATGCAATTGAAACAAATAATCAGCATAAAAAATGTGCATTATTATTCACTTTGGCACTTTTGATGTGTTGCATTTGAATTGCATGCCATCGCCCATTTTATGAACAGGATTCATGTGATAAAATGCCCAAAAACTTTAACCTTATCCTTAACAACTAACGTTATTCCTTGAGTCTTTTCTCTTCCTCTTCCTTTCCACCCCTTTCTTGAGTCCTTTCTCTTCCCCTTCCTCTTCCTTTCCACCCCTCCACGTGTTTCCAAACTCTCCTTTATTTTTTTAGCATTGGAATTTTCTACAGTTAAATTCTTGGTTAAAGATTCAATAACTAAGATCTAACCATTAACAAGTCAACTTTAATGCATGTTGTAAGTAAATTGTAATTTCTTGACGCCGATAATAATTAACATTAGCAAAGAACACACCACACGTTAGTTTAACGCTACATGCTTTTCATTTGATTAGAAGAGGTCAAGTTTAACTCATACGTATGAGAAACGGTATACATTTTAATGAGTTTAACACAAAACTATGATCTCTTGTGGGTGGATCAACGACATATTGTTAAAGTATATATCTTTATAAACATTTCAATCTTTTGTTGGGAAAAAAAAAATTTAACAGTAACAAAAACTTGTACTTCGATTTTATTTACCAATCTGAGTACGGATCAGAAGATAACATATATCATATACTATACAATCCAAACATGGAAATTCACATTTCCAATTTAATTTCAAGTAATCTATTACAAGACATGTGCCCCCTTGCTTTCTGGGAAAAAAAAAAGTGCATAAACTAGGAAAAAAAAAAAGGGTCTTAATTGCCTCTCTTTCTCTGACCACAAACTGTTTAATCTCTGCATAATTAACTACTTAATATACACTTCATCAATCGGATAAGTTACTTGCGTCCCACTCCTCTTAAGAAAGAGCTACTCTTCGTGATCTCACGCAGCGGCTTGTCCGTAAACCTGATTAGATTGTAGACCAAGGCACCACTCACAGCTCCAAGAGTTGGTCCAAAAATGTATACCCACAGGTCCTTAAAGTGGCCTGATACAATTGCAGGTCCTATGCTTCTTGCCGGGTTCATCGATGCTCCTGAAATCGGTCTGCAGGGTATAATTAACGTGACACCCAAATCATTAGGACACAAATATTAATTTGTAATTAAGAGACATATGTCACAGCTTATTAAATAAACATATCTTTGAAGGATGTTTAGGACGATATTAATTAGTTAATACCCTGTACACATCACGTTAAGAAGAACCGTAGCGCCAACCGCAAGCCCCGCAAGCTCTCCAATCTGCGTAAGCAAACAAAAGAAGAAAAATCAAATCGTCATAAGATTTCTGGGGTCACTTTGTGGACATGATTCAATGACCAAGTCACTGTCTTTGTAATAGTTTAACGTGGAAAAATATATGATGCAGACATTTAGGAATATATTAGGCTAATTAAGTAGTATAATAATATAAAACTATTCCCAAATCCAATCATTTCAGTCTAACAGGTTAAGAAGTTTGACACAAACCCTTGTAAGCTAATCAACCAAATTGGTTACGGTTACTTATAAAAAATAGGAAATTTGGACCAATATGTTGACAAAGTTGAGGTGAATATTAGAATAACTTCTCTCAACTGCTTTTAGAAAAAGAAAAAGAACTTTTTTGCAATTGGGATGCTACGGTGACAGAATCCTAAGTTGATCACAAATTTCTTCGTGAGGAATCAAAACACATAGGGGTGTGTGATTGACATGAGAAACCGTCAATGTTGGATCCTAAACAAAAGTAAATTTTCTAGAGGTTAAAGAGGTAGAAAGTAGTAGTTACCGCTCGGTTGTCAGTGGCAACTCCAGAAACAACAAACATGAGGTAAAATGTGATGATGAACTCAATCACAAATGACTGGAAGGGAGTTCCAGAAGGCGTTGTTCCTGCAAAGTGGTTTTGGGGCCCATTGAAGATCAGTCTAAGGGTACCAGCTGCAAGAGTTGATCCTAGGATTTGAGCTCCTACATAAGCAGGTACCTATAAAGAAAATATAAGAATAAATTGAGAAAAATGTGGCAACATAAAAAGGAATTGGCAAGGGAACATTATGGTTTCAAATTGTGCAGCAAAGTCTGTTTTGTTAGCAACATGGGTTTTAAGTTGCAAATAACGATTTCATCTGGTGACATTTAGTCTTCACTTCGGGCACTAGAGTTTCTTAGACCAACCTTATTCAACAAGAAACATATTTTTATTTATTTATAAAGACACTTAACATTAGGGAATTCGATCTCTGCGGTTACAACTTTCAAAGGAAGAAATAAAAATTTATGGGTTGGTTTGATTAGGTCACCTGCTTCAATGGAAACCTCTTGGTCACTGCAAAGGCAATGGTGACAGCAGGATTGAAATGGGCACCGGAGATGTGACCAACAGAGTAAATCATGACCATCACAACAAGCCCCCAAATAATTGAAATCCCAGGAAACGTCACCGTGTCGTCTGAGACCAGATTCACCACCACAGACCCACAACCTGCAAATATGACGAAGTAGGTTCCCAGCACCTCAGCAAATACCTGTCCCACAAAAAGGTTTCAACATTATCAATCATCATTCACTTTTAAAGCTCTGCTTCCTTGAAACAAAAAACTTCTTTTTAACAAAAATGATTTTCTCGGCCTGCCAACTTTTCGTAAATTTTACAATATCGATTTATCAGTGAAAACAAAACTGAAAATTTGATAGATAGAAGATAATTAAGTCGCACCTTTTGCATGAAAGGGACAGAGACGCAAAAGCTGCCGGATTCTTGGTTGGTTTTGTGATTGGCATCACCATCTTCAACATTCAAGACATGGATTCCATTAGTTGCTGTAGTCTCGGCCATGGCTGAAGCTAGAGACAGAGAGAGAGAGAGAGAGAGAGAGAGAGAGAGAGAGAGAGAGAGAGAGAGAGAGAGAGATAT
>JADOBS010300537.1:0-10829 GCA_015708375.1 Cydonia oblonga | reverse complement strand
GGGTGGGTTATGCGTTTTTCAGTTTATTTTTTATTTTTATTTTTTTTAGAAGATTCAAGTTTTTTTTTTAAATAAATTAAATTTTTTTTTTGCCACGTGGTACAAATGTGGCAGCCATGCCAGCTCTTAACGGATCAATGATGAAAAATGTAACAGATGTACTATATTGAAATAAAATAGTAGGTGAGGTATGAAAGTGAAATGTTTTAAAGATGTTGTATAAAGTTGTAATAGACCTCAAACCTGATGGAGTATTATTTAATTTATCCATAAATAAAGGTACAAGACATGAGAAATATTACATCGAATCTTATCTAATCTAGAAATTCCATAAAACATGAGTTGAAATTATTACAGTAATTTAGAAAACGATATGAAAATGCTGAAAAAATAATAATAATCTCAAAATAAAAAAAAATAAAAAATAAAAAAACAATTCAAAGAAAAACTGAATAACTAAAGTAGCTCACATCACTAAATTAACCTACGACTCTAATCCCTGACTGCCGCCATTAATCGAAGCGGCACCGCCATAGAACTCAATGCATTTTGTTTATGAAGAACATGTGAAACAATTGACAAATATGTGGACTCGAACTTAGTCTCCAATGATTGAATAGCACATAAAAGCGAACATAAGTCCCAACCCCTCCCCTCCCAATCCAGCTCTCTCACCACTCCAAAGCATATTGATACCAACAATTTCACTTCCATTCCTTTGGGGTGTTTTTGAGAAGGAATGAAAGTGAAATGGTCGGTGACAGAGATTGATTTCCTGGAGAAAAGAGGTTGGTTCTAAATAGAAGGTGGCTGAGAGACACATGGGGCTAAGTCGATATTTGTGTGTCTATGTAGTTGGAGTATCACCTCAGCAGGCTTCAACATATGGGTGTGGCCTCATATGAATATTGCTGGTATGGTTATTGCTCTTGTTATGGATGAAGTTCCATGGCAACCATCATAACTCATGACCAACGTTCTACAGATATTGAGAGATCAACTTGATTACAATCACCTTACATTCATACCACATATTAATAGAAAGAGTACTAAAATTTTGTTCATCTCCCAAATCTATGTCAACTTTCTTTTTGAATTATTTTTTAGCCAATTTACCTCGTAAACTGTATAAGAAGAAAAAAGGTTATTCCTTCTTCGTCTCCCTAAAATTTTGTTCATCTCCCTAATCTATGTCACCTTGCATTCATACCACATATTAAGTGGTATTCCTTGTTTAATTATAGGAGCAATTCCACTCCTAAAAAAAATGTGTCAGCACCTAGCTCATTTATTCACTCAGTGAACAGTAATAGACCCCAATGAACAGTAATAGGCCAAAGTATCTCCACCCCTAACAAAAAATAGCCTAGTCAATTTTATTAAAATATTATTATTATTTATTATAAAATAATAAAAAATAATTATTTTATTTTTAATTTCTGACTTTAATCTCTGTAAGCTCTTTGCAGCTTCTTCTTTCCCAACCTCACTCCCACACTCCAAAACCCGAGTCAACGGTGCGATAATCCCGGCTCCAATCAAAACAACCTTGTACGAACAAAACCTAGAAATAACAAAAACAATCTTTGCAGACAACCTCATGTCGTCTCTGCAAGCTCCGTTGCCGAGCCTCGAAACGACGATCGCGAACCGCCGTGTCAAAACGCCGACGTTGTAAACCTCCAATAGGTTTCTTGCTTGAATATTGAGCCTTGCGGAAAGCATGTCCAAGTTGCTCTGCATCAGGAGCTTCCCGTTGTACGAAAGATCGACGCAGCGACGAGCTCCTCTCCCTCCTTCTCCCTCTGTGGCTCCTTGCCCTCTGACGCCACGCTAGCGGCAACATGGTGTCAAATGGGCCGGTCCCAAGGTCTGTAAATTTTGGGCTGGCCTGGAGACCGGCTTGGGCCAGGCAATTTGCTGGGCTGGAAAGACTTCCCTAGGTGCCAGGACATTTTTTTGGTTGCGTGCCGGCCTATCCCACCCACGGTGGAAGTGCTCTAAGTAGTGCTTTTCCTTAGTGGTTTTGGAAATTGATTAGATTAAGAAACAATTAAACCAAATTAAAAGAAAAAGGGTTTATCTTTGATTCGCAACTCATCCGCCCAACTAAAGCTCTTTGACTTTGCTTTCAAATAGCACTTCCTTTTAGAGGGGTCGAAGATTACATCTAGTGCTTCATCTTTATATCCCTTTCGTTGGTGAATCCTCTGGTGCTTAAAGGGGCAGGAAATCCACTTACACCGCAGCATTATCAAAAGAAAGAGACCAAATATGAGTTGAAGAATCTTTGACCATATTCATACGTCTCCCTCGTAATATTCGATGTCCCCAACTATTTTATACACAACACTATTAGATGCGTTCCTCGCAGTCTTTGATACAACTAAAAATATCAACAGGTCTTGAGTTTGATTGATTTATTTGTCCAATAAGCATATCTAATAATCAGAAAAATCTGCTTACTTGGTTGCTTTCTAAGAACGCAATTTATCATAAACAATTATTTCGCTTGTGGCATTCAATCCTCACTTTATTAGGAGAAGTTTTGCATTGAAATTTCATCAATCAATGAGTTGCTGCCCAAATTCTATTTGCGATCTCATCTCTTACACAAGCCATCTCCCTAAGTTGGCCTTTGAGTTATGTCAATCTCAATTGGATTGTTTAAACTGCTTCCCGCCTCCTATTGATTTTCACTTTCAACAATCCTTAAGTACTGGAGATTTTCATACCTTTGATGAAACCCATGATTTTTTTTTTCTAGGAATTTATGAGTGAGATGAGAGATGAGCCACTGTCAAATCGAGAGAAACGAGGGAGCGAGAGGTCTGAGATGGAGAGGAAGGGGTCGAGCTCGCGACATGTGAGAAAGGAGGCAAGCTCAAGTCGTGACAACTGTGAGTGAGTCGTACAAATTGGGCGTAAAAAAAATTAAAACCAAAAGTGAAAATTGATTTACTGCGTTTTCACTTTTTAATCTTGTTTTGGTATCCGTATTTAATTTTTTTTTTTAAATTGAAAGTAATTACTAAACGGACTTTCAATTTTTCAAAAAGCAAAAAGTAAAAACAAAATTTGTTATCAAACGTCCTATTAGAAAAACGAAAATGTTGAATAAGATAATCGTAAGTTATATATTTAAACAAAAGATAAAAAGTTCAAAAGTCAAATATTCCATGTGAGATGATAGCATACGCGAGCAGGCTGACCGACTAACCAAAGTGGCGTCGAGCTTGAACGAATGAACGCAACAAGCCAACCAGAGCCCCCTTCTTCCCTCCAAGAACTCGCAAGTTCGCAACTCCCCAAGCTAAAGGGACCCACCCTCCTTAGTATCTTACAGCGCAACCAAAACATCCTCTTTGTTGAGAAATTTTTAGTCGTGACGGGAACACAAGTGGTACATCATATTTTTTAATAGGAATGGGGAAAATTTTTATTTTTTAAGTTATTAACACTTTAGCACACGTATCCCATCATTTGTATAATGACACGTGATGTACTATCCCGTGTACAGATCACACTGAAAAATGCATCCAAAGAAAAAGGGACTCTAACCTACTCTTCCCCTCACCCAACCTAATGGTGCACCTACCTGTATCAACTAAACCAACATTCACGCCTCACACTCTCACGCTTACCCTTCACACCCTCAAGTTTCTTAACATGGATCGGAGCATAGTATAAAGGACCGGTTTAGTTTTAGGAGACTATAGAAGACAGAAAAAAAGGTATGGAAAGTTCCCCAAGGACCCTATAGTAACCAGCGTTCGTTGAAATGTTTTCTTGGTAGAATTCAATTGGTGATTTCCGATAAACCTCGACGCATCGCTCGATAGGTCTTAACAGACTTCGACATGCTATACAAATGCTTGACAGTTGACATAGCGCCTCACTAACAAAACTAGGCAAAAAAAAAAAACGATTGGAACCCGGGAATTTTTTTGCACGCATTAATTCTATCTAAAATCGTTTTGATCTCTCCACTAGAGTCACTGTAAGATATGAATTGTTCGATTCATTATAAGATACATCTAACCGTCGATTTTAGATTTTTTTGCAAATCAATCACAACCATCCATCTATCCGGCCAACCAAAACACGCCAGCGTGGCAAAGAATCTCAGCACGAAGCCGGATCTAAATTTTAAAATTAAATCCCGTTAAATGCGGTTCGATGAAGTCCCCCTTTACCCGCGAACGCGTATAAATAACGGCCCACCAGTGGCGCCAGCCAAAAGCCTCTCCGCAACGGAAAATTAAGAAAAAAAGAAAACGAAATCGCAAAGTTCGGGTCCGAGATCCGGCGAGCCTCGTCGGGTTTCGACCACCTGAATTCGAATCATTAGTTTCCGACCTCCGAAACGCACCGTTTCTCTCCTCTCGTCGACTTCGAGTTCTCCCACAATGAAGGGGTCCGGCAGTCTGGTCGCGTCGGTGGTCGCCGCGTCGACGGTGGCTCTGACGACGTCGTCACCGTCCAACCAGGTACGCATAAAATTACAAAATGCTGCTGCAGAGTGTTGTTTTTTCATCAAATTTCATGAAATTAGTATATGGATCTGATAATATATCGGAACCTTAATCTAATTACGGCGTTAAATGCATTTGATTAGGGTTCTTCTTCCCCGGCCACGAAGAACGGCGGACAAAATTCGAATTCGGCGTCGGATAAGGATAAATTCGAGCCGAGATTCGACGGGTTAAGGTTCATTGAGACGCTGGTGACGGCACACAGATGATTAATTTGACGGCGGAGCTCTGGAGTTAATTGTCAGCCCCGCGATTAGGTTTCAAAGGAAGAAAACTTGTGCTTTCCTTTTTCTTTCCTCTTTATTTTTTCTTATTTTTCCAAAGTTGAAGACTTTGGCGTCGATTTGTGATTGGGTCCCTTTTGGGTGTTTAATTTAGGTTCTCCAATCTCATAATTCATGTTAATTACCATTTAATCTCATATTAATTAAATGAGAAGCTTATTTTTTTAATTTTATTTTTTTGAAATTTGGGGGATCATAGGAATCTTCGTGATTTCCACAAGTACATGTAACAAGGTCTGGTCATTGTTTGTATTTCGTCGTAAATTGTCGGTAGCGAATTGGGGTTTCTTGCTGCGAGACGAAATTATTTTGGAATTGTACAAACAATTAAAATTTTAACGAAAAGTTTGTAGTATTGTTCATTTTAATGAAAAATTATATTTTTTATTTTAAAAATTCAATCTTGTTATTATTTATTTTACTTTTTATTTTATTCTTATCTTTAAAACTCAAAATTTTTAAGCTCTTCTCATTAGTTTTCCTTTAAACGTATGCTTTCAGTTCCGGTTGGTGTTATTCAATGTTGGAAATTACGTTTTGTTTTTTGACTTTTTGTTAATTGTTAATTGTAAGAAGAAAGGATTTGCTGGGTTTGATTTTTGTCTTATAATTTCTAATTACCCAACGTGCTGGGTTTGCTTTGCTTGCCCTGTATATTATTTTAAATTTGGTAGTCATAAAAATAAATTAATCGTATACGTTATTGGCCAATTCGAGTGAGGTAGGATTGAGATCCTTTCTGGATCTCATATTCCGGTCCTTACAAACTAGGCAATCCGGACCATTCAAGAGGGAGAGATATATGAGCGTTGGGGAGAGGCGCTATGTTTGAGATGGCTAATAGGGATCACACGATTTAAATTGAAGGGTCCATATTGTTTGGACCGCAGGCTTCAGATCTTAATCCCTTTTGTTACGTACATGACTTTCATATCACGGAATGTTAATGTTATGTAAAAAGTTAAAACGCACATCATTGCTCGACTGATTTGAAATTTTAAAATAGGGTCACAGTGATATATACACTTGTGATATTTGGTTTTTATTGTTGGCTTAAAATTTTGATTGCTTTGTTTAACAATTCTACGGTACTCGGGAGCATTGGTAGCCGTAGAATTTGACACCAAGATCTCTGGCTATCATTCTATGAATCTTTGTCGTGTCTCTGGTTGTTTGGTCACAAGAGGAAGGCGCATATAAACAGATCTTTGCAAGAAAAAGTCGTTCAGCTACCGCACCTTTACGAATTAGATTAACGAAGTTTCCAACTACATTTTATTGATAAAGTAGTTTCCATCTTCGGATGTGTCGATGGCCATTCAGATTTTTGTGGTGAGACATAGAGACCCCAGATTGTGGAGAATTTGTAGGTATCCCGAGCTTACACATTCACACGTCTATAATACTGATTAGGTCATTAGATTTTATTTTATAACACTCATTGCATAATTACATTTTCTTCTGATCATGTTTTTCAAATTTCATCACGTAATAAGTGCTATAGAGATGCCGGTGTGTTTACAAGATAGAGTCTTCATATAAGGATGGGTCTCCAACATCCTAATATATTTTTTTGGGAAAATTAGAATCCCCTATAGTTTTTTCATATCATTTAGAATCAGTGCGTTTTTAAAATTTGATTAAAGTGTTTTGACCAATAGTCACCTCTATTTTTTAAAATTAAAATAATTTTTGAATTTATCTTTTATCTACATGATGCACGTTTCCTTATTTAGTGGAGATATTAGTAATTAAACTATATTTTCTCTTCTTCCAATTTTTTTTTGTTATGCAAACATTTAATATATTTAATATTATTTATTTTTTCAAATGGTTTTTTCTTTTTCAAATATTGGTATGTTTTATTTTGTATACATTGTGTATTGGTACGTTTATATTATTCTCAATCCTATTTTCTCTTAACGTACTAAAATAAAAACTTATTTTGGTACATTTGATTTTGGAGGATTTAAAAATATTTAAAACTATTTTGGAAAGAAAATATCTTAAATCGTAGATAATTATTACTAAATTGTAGCATTATTGTGAAAATAAATTGAATCTAACCAATATTTTTTACAATTATCGCTAACGGAGAAGAGAGTAATCAAAAGGCTAGATTATAGGAAATTTGTTACAATATTATGACAAAAAAAACTTTAATCAAATCATTAAAATGCATGGATGCTTGATTTAGAAAATTCAAAACTGAGGCGTCTATATCAAAAGATACTTATTTTTTTTTCTCAATCCTTCAATTGTTTTTGCTTTCTATTTTAATGTGCATATAGCACCAAAATTATGACAAAAAAAACTTTAATCAAATCATTAAAATGCATGGATGTTTGATTTAGAAAATTCAAAACTGAGGCGTCTATATCAAAAGATACTTATTTTTTTTCTCAATCCTTCAATTGTTTTTGCTTTCTATTTTTAATTCTACGATGACTGGATACCACATAAGTTTGTTTACAAAAAATCATGAGTGGTCCAACAATGACTATGATGTTTACGTTTGTAAATTGTAATCCAACAATTTTGATGACTTCGATCTATAGAAGGATTGTGGTTGAGATTTAATCTAAAACATATAGGCCACACCTTGTACTGGTATTCAACAAAGTACTAATATTCATTTATGAATTAGGATTCGTGAACACACGTTTTTTACGCACATTTTGTTACTTTTTTTTTTTTTGACAAACGATGTTATCTAAACTAAGAGAGAATTGATGAGTTTAGCCTCATAATAAGCTAGTAATAATGTGGTTCAAATTCACCCTTAGTGAGAATCAAACCTAAGACCTCTCACTTACAAGTGAAGAGAAATACTATTAGACCGTAGTACTAAGTGGCCTACTTTGTACTGTATTTCAACGATCTGAACCATTTATATTTTAGTAAATTATTCATAGATTATCCTTGTAAAAAATTAGAAAAATTCAAAATCATAAAGACATTCATTTGGAGTGAAGAAAATAGACTAATACGGTTCTACAAAGAAACACTAAATTTAATCCAACGTTCATATAGTTTCGGATTTGAATGATTTTTGACATATGTTATCTTTGAGGTAAACCATAAAAATTAACGATTAGATTGTTAAAATACATTACTGAGTGGATTCCACAAACACTTGTATCCTCAGATTCTAACCCATCATTTATTTATATTTTAAAACACTTTTGTTTTCTTTGAGAGTCTTTGAGGTATTACGAATTTGACTCTTTGACAGTTTAAAGACTAAAATTTAGCACTTCACAATTTTGCAGTCCAACAGATTCTGCATATTTTATTATTTCATACATTTATTGTTGTCCTTTGGCCCTCCAGTGTAGTGTGGAACCGAAATTCAAATTACAACCTTACTAAAATACAAACTTACAGTTGGATAGAATAAAATACAAAAAATAAAGACACTAAGAAATTTACTAGGATCGACAAAATGATGTCTACGTCCTCGAAAAGATAATGTTTTTCATTATGAGGATAACTAGTACAAGATATACTTGAGTAAAGTTGATATAACCCAAACTCGAATCCCTTATACACCCACTTACAGAATTTCCCTAAGAGCTCACTCTACCCCATGAATTTTCTCTCCTCTGTGTTCTCCTTCAAATGCTTATCAAATGCACAAATATTGCATCTAGCTATAGGCACATAAGAGAAAGCGTGCACAATTGCATCAAGACCTGCTTTCAACTTTGCTTGTGGCAATCATCATGTCTACTCTTGAACAAAGACTTCCATGCCATGACTGAAAGCAAACACAAAGTCGCAAATGACTGCTGCCGTTTCTTTGTAGCATTCACAAAGTTATATATGCAAAATGGTTGCCAACTTATAATTAATCACTAATTTATGAGCCAATCACAACATCTAGTACAAAAGTGTTGATTTTCTTTATAAATTTTGGTATAATTGCCGTGTTTGTTCCCCTTTTTTATTTTATTATTATTATTGCAAAAAAAACATTTGTAGAGTGACTTTCTCACATTTGTTCCCTTTTTATTTATTTATTTTATTATTGCAAAGAAACATTTGTAGAGTGACTTTCTCACACTACACATTCGTAGAGAGAGAGAGAATTGAGTTCCAAATTTGATGAGCTACTTTGTAGAGTCTCTTGGAGCAAGTTTTGAAGATATGGTTCTACAAATTTAGTCAAAAGTGGATTTATGGAATTTGTTGGAGATGTTCTTTTTAACTTTTTTTTTTCTTTTTCGTTTCTTAGTTTTTTTTTTAATTTATTCAACTTAAAAGCTAAACAAATTCAAAGAAATGCATAAGAGAAAAAGAGTATATTAATGTTTGACAAGGCAAGAAGAGAACTTAAAAAAAGAACATGTTATAATATTAAGAAGGAAAACACGACTAAATCACGAGTTGGTTTGTAATATTAATGTATAATTTAGACGATGATGCATGTTTTATTAAACTATTAAAAAGTGATGGCCACAAGTATGGGGCGAAGCTCTTGGTTGAATGTTATTGCAGCCGCCACAACATAGTTTGTGGAAAAAAAATGTGGGCCAATGGAAATGAAGGATAAAAATGAAGGAAAAATTAGTATCCGGTCCTTATTTTTTATTATTTATTGACTAAGATCTTATCAGTTTTTAGATTTTGATCAAAATTTCTATCATTAATATATTAATAAATTACATGTAAGTTACATAATTTTTATAATAAAAATTAGTAATTGATTTAGAGTTTTTAATACTCACACCCTTATTAAAATCATAATTAATTTTCAATTCAAACATTTCCAAAATATAAAAAATAAAATTAGAATAAGTTTGTACCCATTAATGTGACAACCCGTCCCAAATTATTGTAAATGTTTTATCCCCGAGTATGTAAAATGACGTTTATGCTCTCGAGGCTTAGTGACGTGGATGTACGTATATAGTTTCGATTTATTCTTTTTGCTAACGTAACTAAATCGTACTCGTTGTCATGAGCATTTCGACGTGAATAAGGGGTGAAATGGGTTCGTAACGAAAATGTTACAAATAGATAAAGATAATTTGGGTTGTTATCATATGCCACCAATCACCTTAGTTCCTACAATCCATAATGCAATCAAAATTGGATTGGTTTTATATTCATTTGGACCCAATTGTGTATGCCCTAATTTCCATAGCCCAATTAGGGCTTATGATTTTGTTTATGTTGGCTAAACCGTGACAACACACACACACACACACACACACACGTGCAACCTTCTTCTCTCCTCTCTCTTCTCAAAATTTCTTTCCCCATCCATACAACCATGATCTCCAACTCACAAACATCATCTAAACATCACAGATTGAACCTTTAAGGACCTCCATCGTGTTCCTCGTAAGCTCACGATCCCATTTATACCATTTGTTCGACGTAAGGACCTCGAGAACCTTAGAACTTGCGAGCTCCGGCAAGGTACCCTGTTACTCCGATGTGATAGTGGACTTTTCATAGGATTTTAAGGCTAACAAAGGGTCCTAAATGATTCTATAAGGATCCTAGGCTAATTTTGGAGTGGTTAGAACGTCGGAACATTTGGGTTTGTTGAGTTTCAAGATTGGCCGGTTGTGTCGAGCTACTTTCCGACTGTTTCCGTCGATTTTAGGACGTCTAAGAGGTAAGAGCATGTTCTACTCGTTCAGGGCTTCAAATTGATATAAAATTTGTGACATTTGGTTGAAAAACAAAGAAGATATTGACTTTTTGCAATTTTTCAATTTCCGATGATGTAGCGGTGGCCGATGCCAGATTCCGGCGAACCATCGAAGAAGGAAAGAGAATATTCCGTTAACTTTGACGGAATATGTTAACGGCGTTAGGTAAATATGACGGTATATGTGTCACGCCCCGACCCCGAAATATTTATTTTCTGGAGATAATATTGTTGATAGGCCCAAATTTAAAGTCATAGTTAATTTATTTTCATTACTCATATTCCTCTAAGTCAATAATTCAAATCCTTACAAGTTATCCATATTTTCTTAAATGTCAAAACCAT
>JADOBS010300536.1:0-10828 GCA_015708375.1 Cydonia oblonga | reverse complement strand
ATTTGTGTATTAATAAATTTAAATATTTAATGGGAGACATTAAATAAAATGCACATTAATTATTTTGAATTAAGGACACATTAGAGACTAAAATCAATATTCAATCTAACACCAGGTTTTTTTTAAAATTTTAATCTTCTTGAAGGATTAAAGTTCAAAAACCCCCAAAAAAATTGAGGATTGCAATGGAGTAGCCATCTTCAAACTACCAATGACGGAAGACAAGGGAGTCTATCACATGAAAGTACCAGAACCAAGGAGGGAGGGGGCGTTGAAGCCCATTAGAAGTGTCTCACCCTCGAGTTGGCAAGTGTAGATGCCAAATGAGCTGCTCGATTGGAGGACCTTGTTGTCCAAGTCCAGGTTACCGATGAAAAATAAGATGCCAATCGTCAAATCTCAGCGATAATGGGGTAAATTCTTCATATTTTGTTGTGAGAAGGACAACTGATGGCCTCTATGACCACCATAGAATCACTCTCAATCATAACATGCTGGAAGTTTTTTATTGAAGCTAGTTTCATCCCTATTAATACTGCTTCAGCTTCAACCTCTTCAACTGATGCTCTCTTCAAGAAACTCGACTCACCGCAAATGAGTTCACCAATAGAATTTTGAATAACAACTCCCACTCCAGCTTCCATCGTGGAAGATTTCCAACCCCATCAACGTTAACCTTTACGTTCGGGTCCACTGGAGGGATCCACCCATGAATAGAATGATCATCTTGACTAATAATTGATGGGAGCCTGGTGTGTATATTTGTTATGTCATTGTACATACTGTTACATCTTGCTAAGATAGAGATGGGGTTAGGAGCCACCTTCTTGAAAACTGCATGACATCGTTCTTTCCAAATCTCCCATCATATCACACCAACATATAACCAAATAGTATCCCTTAATTATATAGATCCCATCGTAGCCATGCATAGAAGCCAATGATCAAGAGAGGTAATTGCTTGATTATTGCGGCGATAACTTAAGCAAGAGCTGTACCACACATAGTGCACCCACGAGCACTTGAGAACAACATGCTCTAAGGTTTCATCCTCCGTACAACAAAATGAGCATCTAGGATCCATGCCAATGTGTCGAGAGAAGAGGTTGTCTTTTGTAGGAATGGCATTTGAAATAGCTCTCCATAGAAAGTGGTTGATTTTCGGTACTGCCTTCATACTCCATATTACCTTCCATAGTTTCGGATCCACGTGGTGGCATTGGCAAGGATTAATACAAGGAGGGCCGCTAGCTTCCTTCGACATTGCCCAATGATAACCACTTCAATCCGAATATTGTCCATTTCGATTCCAAGGCCATACCAACCTCTCAGATTCACTAACGTTGTGCAAGGGTATGGTTAAAATAAGCTCACTATCACGAGCGGATAGAATATGCACAATCTCCTCCAAGTTCCACATTCTCCTCTCTTTGTTAATCAACGACTCCACCATGGTTGGAATAGGTCCAGGGACAATCATGGAGGGAGTAAGGCATGATTGCTCCAAACGAGGTAGCTAGTTGTCTCACCATATTCTTATCTTAGTGCCATCACCCACCTGCCATTTGGAGCCACTTTGCCATATCTCCCGACCATGTAACAAGCTGCTCCATGCCCATGAGGGTCGTGCTCCTCTCCAGCATTGCTTGGGAGAAGTGCATTATTGAAGTGTTCCAAGTCTTTAAAGCCCATGCCCCCTTTATCCTTGGCCACACAAAGATCCTTCCAAGCTTTCCAATGCATTTTATTCCCTGTTTCGAATTCACCCCACCAAAAGTTGCTCAAAGCTCCATTCAAAAAGTTGCAAGTGGCCACAGGGAACTTGAAACATGACATAGGATACGTAGGAATGGCTAGTGCTGCAGATTTTAGTAGTACTTCTCTTCCTGCCATTGTTAGAGTCTTAGCTTTCTACCCTTGTATTTTGCTAAGGACTCTATCCTGGACATAGATTAGTGCATCACGTTTAGACCTCCCCCATATTGATGGGATGCCAAGGTAACGCCCAGAGTCCTCGGAATGAGCAATTTTGAACAAAGAGTAGACCAATGAGGTAACTTCGGAAAGGCAATTCTGGCTGAGGAAGATGGAAGATTTTGTGTAATTAATTATTTGCCCTGATGCATGACAATAGTTCTCCAAAATGTTCATAAGAGTTATGCAGTTCAGCTCATTTGCTCGGATGAAAAAGAGAGAGTCATCGGCAAATAATAAGTGGGAAATAATTGGTCCACTACAACTAATCTTGAATTCGTGCAATAAACCACGATTAGTAGCATAAACAATGTTTTGGGACAATACTTCACTCACAAGGACGAATAGGTAGGTTGATAGAGGGTCCCCTTGCCTAAGACCTCTTGTAGGAACAAAATAATTCCCTGGTTTCCCATTGATCACCACCGAGAAAGAGATAGTAGTCACACAACCCATGACTAACCAAATCCATGCCCCATTAAAACCCATCCTCACCATCATTTCCTCCAAAAAATCCCGCTCCACCCGGTCATACGCTTTCTTCCCTTCCTCTTCAACTTGAGGTAGTGAAAAACCTCATGGGCTTTTAACAAATTATCTTGTATTTGACGGTTAGGACAAAGGCATTTTGGTGATAAGACACAAGATCAGGGAGGATGGTTTTCAATCTGTTTGAAAGTATCTTGGATAGAATCTTGTAAGAGTTATTGCAAAGGCTAATGGGGAGATACTGGCTAGTATTTTCAGGATTGGGAACTTTAGGAATAAGGGCAATATGTGTTTTATTAATATGGTTCGGCATGATAGAACCCCTGGAGAAATCTACCGATGTGCTAACAATGGTGTCATTAATAGGTTCCAAAAAACGGTGATAAAAGAGTCCCGGAAAGCCGTCAGGTCCAGAGCCTTCAAAGAACCCAGCTAAAAAGCTGCTCCCTTAACTTCTTCGTATGTAATAAGAGAACACAAAATATGATTCATGTTGTTTGTTACCAATGGTTGAATGCAATCAAAGACTGGACCCCAATCTCTAGAGCTATCCGAAGAGTAAAGACTCTTATAAAATACTTCAAAGGTATCTCTAATTGCAGCATCATCCTCTGCCCATACCCCTTCGTCGCTAGCAATATGAGTGATTCAGTTTCGACTTCTTCGTTGTTTTGTTGATAGGTAAAAGAAACGGGTATTTGCATCGCCGTCCTTCAGCCATTGAATTTGGGAGCGTTGTTTCCAATATGTCTCATCACGAGTCCAAATATCAGACAATTGAGCATCAATTTCCACTGCTTTCATTCTCTCATTTGAGAATTTCGCCTTGCTCCAATGGACCAGACATTTCCGACATTCGCTCAAAGAGGAATTCCAACGCTGCAGATTTCCCCTTCCATTTCCTTCATTCCACCCTTGCTCGACAACCTTCTTACAATCAGGATCGTCCACCCAAAAAGCTTCAAACTTGAACAACTTTTTGGTTTTTGGGGTTTGTCATAGAGTATCAAGAAAAATTGGGTTGTGGTTGGAACCGATACGTTGGGCATGACAAACTGTAGAGTCGGGCCACAAATTGATCCATGCTTCATTAACAAGGAACCGGTCTAACCGTTCTTATAAAATTGTAACACCATCCTCCTTTCATGCCCATTTGAATTTGGGTCCACTAAATCCCAAATCCAAGAGGTCATTATTATCAATAAAATCACGAAGATACCTGATTCTACTAAGACTGCAAGGGCTTCCACCCTCCTTTTCATGATGCCAAACCAATTCATTGAGATCTTCTGCCACCATCCAAGGACCACAAATACTTCTTCCAATGTTCATTACTGACGCACAGAATGAGGCTTTGTCCACTTGGTGAGGCAGACCATAGAAGAAAGACACCCTGATTTGAGTACGACCAGAAGAGAATGAGATCATTGTGTCAATAAGGAACTGGGAAGAGGATAGAATTTGAACCGACATATTGGAATTCCAACATAGACTCAATCCACCCGCTACTCCAATAGAATCAATATCAAAGCCATATTTGTACCCAAATTGCTTACGTAACTGGTTCAAACTATGACATTTCTGCTTAGTCTCACTCAAGAAAATCATAGAGGGCTTGTAGGAGCAAACCAACTCTTATAGATTTTGGACTGTCAAGGAACGCCCTATCCCTTGACAGCTCCAAGATAGATAGCTCATTGAGGACGTGTGGCTGCACTAGGCCAGCCACCACAGCCCTAGAGGTGGGAAAGTTCCTCCGTCCCAATTTTGTTTTGATGTCTCTCCACATTCTGCGAGACATCAATTCTCACATCATTCAGATTTCCCTCTGTCACAAAATTTGATTTTCCATCACTCAATAGTGAACTTTCATTATGGCTCCGTCCTTTTCCTCTATCGCGCCCTCTCCCACTCATCCCCCTTGTATTTGACAATCGGAGTTGTGGTCCTGGGTTAATGCTTTTGTTTTTTTTTTTTGGGCCCCTTTGTTTGGGTTTTGGGAATGGGTTTCTTCCCTTTTTTCCTAAAAGATGATAGAGTGGGTTCATCAGGTTCTGGGGATTGTGGGCTTAGTAAAAGAAATGGCTTTGTAGTTAGGGTAAATGTGATATTTGGGTCCTCTAGGCAGTGGGTTCTAGTTTTTTGGTTTGGGGGTGGCTCTGTTTCGGTATAGGTGTAAAGTGGTAAGAGTAATGGACACGTGGGGGAGATGCTTACAGAGTTGTGTAAAACCCTAATGGGAGAGTGGTGTTCATGGGTATCATTTGAAAATGTCATTGTTGTGCTCGAGGTAAGGTGATTGGAGATGGATGAGACAAGAGATGCATGGTTAGGATGACTAATTGGCTGAAAATCAGGGATAAGGCTGTTGATAGGATCGGTCATTGGCAACGTGTATGTCGAAAAACCAGAGGTAACTTGGGTGGGAATATGATTTTTGGAGACATTCGTGGTTAATGATTGGTTCTTCCTCTTTTGAGGCATCACGATTACCTGTACCTGCTGTGGAGAGTCATTATGACTGGCACGCTTACCTATGCATGTGCTATCTGCTTGAGTTAACTCGTTCGTAAGGCCCGAGTCATCCCAAATCACCATATTGCTGATAGCCAGAGGGGGAGCTGCATTTATTTGGTTTTCGTGGAGACCATCGTTTTTTCGTTCTGCTCGATACCTCCAATGATTAAAGTTTAAACCATCATGTTAACCACCTGACCTTTTGCTTATCTTGGTAGGAAACAACGGTGTCAAGCCTTTCATCGCCTCAACACAAATGTCTCTGCTATATGCCAGGCCTTCCTTTGTTACCAACGGACATAGTGGATATTCACATGGGTACTTTTTCCGGTCGGTATGGCCTAGTCTTCCGCAACGATAACAGAATTTTCTCAGACCTTAGTATCTTAGGTGGATCATCGTCTTGCTTCCAGATTCTCTAGCAACATAAAGCTTATCAGAAGAGATCTCGTTGTATTAACCTAGACCCGAATTCGCTAGAATCCCCTCATACCTGTGCGACACGGATCCTCCACAAATATCATTCGCCCAATTCGATTGGCAATAGTTACAGTATTTGCACTTGTCATTAGACCAAGGGGAACGCCATAAGCTTGTATCCAGAATGTCGCCTTACACGGTATAATCTCATCTAGTGAGTAATTCAGAGGCCAGTTTTGAAAGGAAAAGACGTTGTCGTTCACATACCACGGGCCCTTATCGACTAATCGATGTGCCGCCTCCTTCAACTTAACCGTAATCGTGTAGACATTGGGGTTTGCCCAAGCTATTTTAACATCGTCACAATGAATGACGTTTCTCCACTCCTTTCGGATGGCATTCTTGACACTACCAACGAGTGGTTCTTTTTGGGCTATTAAGAAACCAGCCAGACTTACACCCTGTCGAACATCGGAGTTGTCCTTTAGGTGAATAGTGAGATTATCTGCCACTTCGCCATCAGTGTTGAACAGAAAAGACATATTTAGACTTGCATTAACCTAGAAACTTTGTTGAATACTTTGTTGGATACTCGAAACTTTGTTGGATACTCGATTATACACACAAATGGCCTATTTGAAACAAGATTAGCCTAGTTGAGTACCTCTAAGACCATCAACAAGTATCTAGTGTTGATGCAAAATGAAAAATCCAAACAAGTGGGAAGCAATCCAAGAACAAACATCATCCACCTGACCCTCCAACAATGAAGACAAACTTCGATCGATCCGTTAGGATTAAGAACGCGGCTACGGGTTTTGATATCAGATACTCTGATGGACAGCTAAATATCCAGCCACCGAGGTTTCAACCTCCCGCCTGAATTGGAATGGGAAGTCATTTTTGTTTTAACCTTGACCACATGTTCTTTCCACCGAGATAGATCTTCTCCATATCGGGGGAGACGGCGTCGTTTGGTTCAGCCATGAATTGCACTCAGTGCCTCCCAAATAGCTCATCCTCTTTCTCTCTCTCCGTCTGTCTGTCTTGTCCTACTTCAAAATGTGGCCATGGGATGGCAAAGTGGATGTTTTTGTTTTTTTTTCCAAAAGAGAAATATATAGTTTCACATGTATGCAACAAGCTCCTATCCGACTTTAAATCTTCTTTGCTTCACTACTTTTACAATCTTGATTATTATTGTAATCAGCCATATAGCCAAACAACTAGCACGCTTGCTTTCATTTAGTTTTGATATCAAATTATCATGAGTGAATATTCAGTTGCAACTAGAAGAAGTTTCAGCCATTAGGTACTTACTTTCATCGCTCTGCGCTCCTTCACAAAAGATTGTTGCACTTTATCCTTCAAGTAGTCAATCTTTTGTGAGAAGTAAAACTCAGGTACACATGGTTCAATTGAAAATTTCTTGCTGAATGGTACCCACTTTCTTGCAAATTCAAATGTCTCGGCAAGAGATTCAAAAGTACATGGCAGCACCATCGTCAGACACATAGCAGGAAACTTTATCCATGGGGCAGTGTACAGGAAAGATGAAGCGAAGAAGATTTAAAGCTAGATCCCTTGGCAAAGGGAGCTTGCTACATATCTATGAAACAATATATCTATCTCTTCCGGAAAATAAAAATCCTTTATTTAAAAAAAATTAAAAAAACTTAACGAAAATTTTGATTTTGGGCTACTAACGAACTTCACAACAGGGGTTTAAATCTAAATTTTTTTAGCACAGTGACTATCTTCTAAGTACCATATCACCCCAGTACCATTTATCCAATTAGGCCTTAGATAATATAAGGAATGTGTATCCTATTAATGAGATCTAAGGAGACTTAGGTAGATTATAGGGTTTTGTCTCGCACACACATACATGTATCTTATGTTACTATACATGTCAAGTGTGTTGGTTCTGCCTATGTAATAAGTTATGAATAGTTGTAGATACAAAAGTTCAAAACTGAAATTCAAAATTTGGTAATAATATACTCATTAAATCAAGATATCTTAGTATTAAACTTTCAGGGATAAGTAAAATCTTTTCAGTATGTTGCAAAATTGTACACCACTTTGTAGTTAATATGTTGCAATACAAAATTAGATATATCTTCAACCTTTCATTATAATGCAGAAAAATTTACACAAGTCATGACTTCTTACAACATTCTTTACAAAAGATGAGGAGTAATTCTTTCTAACTCCTCTATGTATATCTTGCTTTACAAAAATATAGGTGTTCGGGCAGGAGATCTAGCTGGCGGGCGTTCCTGGCTCGAGCACATAGCTCCTCGAGGAGTTGGCACTTTGTTTGGTTGTTGGGCTCCTGCTTGTCACAATGCTGCAACAGAAGAACAAAGTTAGTTATGAAAGGTGCCTTTGTGGGGCCTTAGTATAGGCCGTGAGGCTCACAATCAAAACCAACTAAGTGCTTAGGCGTGCCACTACCATCTCTGTATGGCAGATGTAGAACAAGTGTATTTCAAGCTGATTACTTGCGCCCCAAGTTATTATGACTTCTTGTTTATCAAAGGATTGTCGTAGATGGGTTAAGTCTACATTAAGTTCTTTTCTATGCCTTGAGATCAAGGACTTTTAGTTATCTTGTATGCTTAAAGAGTGAAGGTTTAGATCTGATCAAAACGTTACCTTAGCTCCCTTTTAATCTTCTCAAGACAAATAAAGCCACTAGATAAACCAGATCTGGGAACTAGTGGAACTTTGGATCATCACAAGACTAGAAATACTTGAGTATATACTGGAGAATGCATTATAACACCAGATCTATTGATTGAAAGACAAAACAAATAGAGTCGGGCAAGGCTAAACGTCTCGATGTTTCTTTTCTTTGTGATTACAAAAGGGTTTTAACACTAGAAAGGATGACTAGTAAAGAGGTTGTATAAGAGAAATCGATAGTACCAAACCAAGGGAAAGTATCAGAGTTTTAAACTAGACAAAAAATGGCTTTTGTAGGGAATGATCCTGAAAATGACTGAGGTCGGGGCTGATTACAGCTTTTAGATGCAAATCTAGCTTGAGAGCAAAGTTTGTATGCTTGTTTGTTTGATTGGTTTAGTGTCCTTGTCTCTGGGCCCTCTTCCCCCTTTTATAGGCAAATTAACTCACTATAGCATTTTGCCCTTGCCCGAAAGCAGCTGGAGGTGATGAGCCATTAGTACTTTATTTACATGTTTTGCCCCTCATAAAGTGTTTTTGGGCTGAGAGTTGATGAATTTCCATCGGTTGTCACTTCCTTTGTAAGCTCTTAACCTTTGCATTAATGGAGAGCCGTCACTTTGTCTTGAATTGGGCACCTAAGCTTGGTGCTGGCCTTTGGGCAGAACCATTGTTTCTTGAGCTCATTTTGGGCTTCCCTCTGTTTAGGCCCAAAGTTTAAATATTAACCCAAACAGTGCCCCCTTCAATCGTTGTTAAGCCTTCGAACCGTGACGCCAATAATGATTGAATAACTGTCGCACGCCTACACTCGGAACGCAAGCCATTTAATGCAGCCGGTGCTTATCCGAGTCTTTTACACTAACCCACGATCTCTGTCCTTAATCAACCGTCTCATTATATAGTTTTCTAAATATCTTCAGCGGTTTCAAATCCCTAATTCCTTAGAACTTCCCAGAGCCCCCAGAGCTTTTAAAATTTCTCCCTGATTTCAGCTTCTACCCCTTTTATTCTTCTTCCAAGCTTGGTCAATGGCTCCAAAAGCCACTCAACCTCGACCCTCACATGAATCTGGTGTGGGTATTGCCACTCTTGGCCGTTTACTTAATGCCCTTCATCGTCCTCAGGCACGCCTGCATTCTAAGCTTTTCTTTGAAGAAGGTGGGGTGCACCTGTTGGGACCTGTATGGACTTCTCAAATCCCGACTGCAGTAGAAGCCAACATGCCCAAAGCTAATTGGTTAACTCCAAACCCATTTTTAGCGGAGTCGGGTATTTCTTCATCTAAGTGGTCAAACCACCGCCATGGCTTTCCTTTGATGAATGATGAGGCTTGGGTTAAGTGGATAGATGAACTCGAGCCTGTCTTTAAAAGGAAATGGATGAACAATGTCATCTATGAACTTATAATGCTTTCAAATCAATATGTTAGTAGTCTAAAAATGTATCATTCTCTTTGTCTCGTCGAGAAGTATGATTTTCGTTTTTTAATCACTTGATTTCATTGAATATTGAAGAAGTTATGAACGTTTAAAGTTTACCCAGTTTTCGGCAAGTTTTCCAGTTTTCGCTCAGACCAGTCAATTTTGAGGCTATTTTCCAGCCATCTCCGGCAACCATTGGGCTTTGAAATACGTATAATCTTATTCTACACTTTCCTATCTTCATTTTGATATATTATGGGTCGAATTTGGTTAAGAAACGATTGAGTTACGAAGTTTTGAAAATTGCCCAAACTTCCGACTAAGAGCTTCGGGACACTTAACAGAGTTTTTAACGGAATGACCAAAATGATGGATGATGGACAATCTCAGGGACCATTTTTATCAATTTGGAATCTCAGAGACCAAAATGATGAGTTATGCAAATCTCAGGGATCATTTTGGCGATTTATCCTATTTTTCTTTAATGCAATGATGTCATGCAAGCTCAATTTTCCTATCTAACAAAAAAACACTGTTTTTCTATTTTGCGTAAATTTGTAATGTTAGTAGGTTTAAGGAAAGCGATAACATTAGTAGGTTATCTTGTATTCCTTAACTTTGAATTAACTTCACAAGTTATATGAATAACAATAGAGAGAGACTATTTATAATTGTGGAAACAAATTTAGAAAATTAGAAGCAACATTAGCTAAAGAAAACAATAGGTTTTAGAAGCATGTTCTTAAAAAAAAAATACTTTTATATTAAATAAAACATAAAGACTTCTAGAAGCATAATAATATAAAAAAACTTCTTTTATTTAACATTTTTTGGTAATAAGGGAATAAACTAAAACAAACAACTGAACAGAATTGTCGATACAAATTGAACAAGCCATAGAAACCTCTAAAACATCATCAACTAAACTAGATCCAACACACGCAGGGGGATCATCGAAATAGCAAATGCCTAAGCTTAAATTATAATTACTCGAGTAAGCAAGACAATCGGCCACACAATTCTTTATTTCATGTTTCCTCTACGGCATGTTAATTAAAAAAGGCTTTTATAAGCAAACAAATTAAATAATAATTCTAAAAATCCATATTAGCCAATTGCCATTGGATATTAATTAGAATAGGGTTTTTTTTATTAGCACCCCACGTACTGTTGAATACACCCCACATTCAAATTTGATATTAAATGACTTATACACTCTACTATGCAATGTCAATTTTGACCTTATTAGGTTTTTTAAAAAATAAAAAATTTCTAAATAAACCCCAAATCACTTTTAAGGTATTATTTATCTT
>JADOBS010300535.1:0-10826 GCA_015708375.1 Cydonia oblonga | reverse complement strand
GTGTGTGTGTGTGTGTGTGTGTGTGTGTCGCCGGAGAGGAAGATCTGAGAGAGGGTAAGAGAGGTGTGAGAGATAGATAGACTGAGTGTGTGAGAGAGAGGATAGTGAGCTGAGAGAGTCTCACGGAAAGAGAGTGAGAGAGAGATAGGGGATGAGTTAGGTTGATGCCACGTGGCAAACAAAGAGGGGATGGGAATCTAAATAGGAAGTCGGGATTGGTTAAGGATAAGGGGACCAAATTTTAAAAATTACATAAACATTAGGGGAAATGTAAAATTTACAAATAATTAAGGGTGGGGTTTAACAGTGGCAGACTCGGGCCCTAGGCTTGCGGCCCTAATTTCCAGCTAACCAAGTACTTCTCTTCAGTGTGTTGGGCTGACTGAGCCTAAAGCCCAAAGCCAGGTGAGGCAGCAATCAAGTGGATGCACTAGTAACAACGCTGATGTCAACAAAGCAAACACCTTAGGCCCATCTGCAGACTTCAAGTAGATTGTGGAATCAAACCCGGACAACTTGGCCCAACAAATATCCCTATTAAATTTACTTGCCTCGTAAGAACAAACCGACGATCCAGGTAACACGGGCATAGCCTTAACTTCATCTGTTAATCTTGATACAGGTTAGATTATTGACTTCGACGCTACTGATCACATGACCTTTAACCATACTCTTTTGAATTCCGCAACAACACCCCCACGGGATAGTATTCTCACTGCAAATGGAGGTGTTGCCCTAGTCACAGGGGCAAGTTCAATCATACTCACTACTCCTACTGTCTCTTTCCAAAACTGTTCACTCGTCCCTACACTTTCTATCCATCTATTATCTGTGGGACAAGTCACTGAGCAATTAAACTGTGTTGTGCTAATGTGTCCGTCTTTCTGTTTACTTAAGGATATCCGGACTCAGGTGATCATTGGGCATGGCACTAAGAGGATAGGGTTGTACTATGTTACACAGGGTTGTGTTCATCAAGTTCAAGGTCTTGACAATGGAAAGTTGAAGACTGTCCAGTTATGGCATCATCGGCTAGGTTATGCCTACTTTGGTTATTTGCGAAAATTACTTCCGTCATTATTGAGGAATATTTCAGATTCTTCGTTAAAGTGTAATGTTTACACATTAGCCAAAAGCTATCGAACTTCTTATTCTCTGAGTATGAATAAAAGAACAGTTCATTTTGAGTTAATTCATTCAGATGTGTGAGGGCCATCTTCGGTTACTACTCAACATGGTGTGCATTGGTTTGTAAACTTTGTTGATGACTACACTAGAATGATTTGGTTGTACCTCATGAAAAATAAAAGCGATGTGGGTGGAATCTTTAAAAAGTTTTATCACATGGTCAAAACTCAATATTCACTCTCTATTAAAGTGCTTAGGTCAGACAACGGTGGTGAGTATATGAATCAGGATCTTTCTCAGTTTTTCACAAAAACTGGTATTCTCCATGAACTACGTGCCCTCAGACTCCACAGTAAAATGATGTCGCCAAACGAAAAAACAGGCACATCCTTGAGATTACCCGTGCCCTTCTTATTGGTGGTTGTGCATCCAAGACATTGGGCAGATGCAGTAACCTATGCTATTTATCTCATGAACTGGATGCTATCGTGTGTTCTTTCTTTTAGAACACATTTGGCCATGCTTGCTAATCATGCTTTGCTTTCATCCACCCTTCACCTAGAATCACAGGTTTTTGGTTATGTGGCATACGTTCACCTTCACAAAAATCAACGAAGCAAACTTGATCCATGTTTAATGAAAGGTTTTATGGCATGCTAGGGTTTTCGGAAAACTTATTACTTATTATGGTATGAGTTTTCATAAAACTTTGGGGGTTAGTATGTTGATTAACTGTTTCAGTATTATATATATTATTTTATTATATTATTATTTACAGCGAAATTTATATGCACGTTTCACATGTTCTCAGCATTTACATTCATAAATGGCTTGCGTCACCTTCGGGTGTCGGCCAAAACGTGACCATCCCAATGTCCCACGGACATCGAGATCGGGGCGTGTCATGTGGGGATATCGGGGTTGGGGCGTGTCACTTCTAGTGTTCATCTCTTTTAGCGCAATTATTGATCTCTTACATATTGCTTAAGTCTCATAATATTTCTTACTAACTTAACCGTCTGAGAACCTTTGGCCAGCACCTCCAGTCCTTGGCAGTTTATGGTTTTTTGTTATTTTCCAAGCTAAACGACTTTGTGCATCTCCTCACACACGGTCATAAGCGAATTTGGTTCCAACAAAAAGGTGCTTTCATTAAGAGTTGAACTCAAGATCCTCCTGACCAAATCACTCTACTACCACAACCATGATTGGTGAAGAAAGTTCAGTTAATGCTAATGTTAACATGGTAATGGGAAACAATCCACTCACCGACATCTCTCTCAGCCTGGCAGGACTGCTTCATGACATCTTCATTGCTCTCGGTGGGGGTAACCAAACCGTAATGCTACAACCATCCCAGGAAATAATGAAGCTCCTGCAACCATACTTCCTCACTATGGGTCATATTTAGGAGACTTTGTTAAAAATCAACACTTCAGTTGATAAACTATAGAAGACCTACACGTCTTCTCGGTCAAAAAACCAAGCAAACTTCTCTAACATAAAAAAATGGATGAATGGTCTAGAAAATTCCAATGGGACCACTACTACGAGACACCAATGCCTTGGACACTGCACGACCACCTTGAATGGAGCCTCATCATTTGAATTTCGATCACCGGAAATCCTGGTAAAAACACGAACGGCGCGTGCCGCATGTAATCATACTTCTTAAAAATTCCCACAATCTAGGGATTTAGAGCGCACCGCATGTAATTACATTTTTAAGAGGATGTAATATCTACTATTGAATATCTACTGGGATTCTCCTATTTGATATGGATTCTATATCTTAAAAAGACTCTATCTCGACTGGTATAAATACACACTTCTAAGGTTCATCTCTAATAACATAATTATCGCATATACTTTATTCTCTTACTTATTGCTTGAGTCTCAAATATTGCCTATTAACTTGACGGTCGGAGAGCCTTTGACCGACACCTTTCCGTTTTCCATACATTTTCTCCTTCCATCAATTTTAAACCAATTTTTGTAAAACTTTTTTTATTGTTTTATTTTCTTATAATTATGCACACACAATGTGCGAGCTCTATCTGATAATATGAATAATAATAAAATATCGTGCTCGCTTGCGTAAATATCAATGATCATTTGTAATAAAAATTCTTGTGTTTAATTAAATAATTAAAAATCAAACTAAATGTCATATCAGATTCATCCATCAAATCTTGTGTTAAACATGTGATTATCCGCTGCAAAAAAATTGTACAAAGAAAAGCATTTGTTAATTTACAAAACTAATGGATCATATGCAATGACGTCGATATAGGGGCCGGGGGTTAAGTTCTGTAGGTCTAGGGTATGCGTATTTTGATTAAATTTCAGTTTTTAATGTTGCTAGTGAAAAATTAATTGTATGCACAGAAGTGGGGAATGATGTATTGCATGTTTTTTCAAATGATGAAATTGTATTTTAACTAATTTAAATAATAAGTGAGAAATTCGAACTTTTATGCATATATAGGGAGAGTACATCTATTTTAACCAATATGACCCTGTTTGCGGGAATGATGCAGATTCGAATACAAGGAAATATTTGCATAACAAATACAAGGGATCGTGACAATCAATACGATAGGATACGATTTGGCAGACTACGTTATCATCATATGTGATTCTAATTAAAATCGAATTGAAATGGAAAATTTTCATGGATTTATGGCTTTTGGAAGACAAGAATAAAAAGAAAGATTTCAAACAATATTTTGAATCTGAACTCCTTGGTGATAGTACAGTTGCCAAACCAAAATTTTATACACAATATGAATTGCATTAAACCTTTGGATTTGGCTCATCCTCTATGGAAATAAATTAATTTTCATGTCCATGGAAATTGTGGTCGAGGAATAAAATTGATTCCAAAATATTCAACGTTGAAGGAAGCAAAATCTGGATGTTAATGCACACGAGATTTTTGTGGTCCTTCATCCAACTATAAAATACTCGTCACTGGTTACAATTGTCATCATCAAAACAAAAACAATGGCAAAGCACGGAGCTCTCCTGTTTTCTTATACTTTCTCCATTATTCTCTGGCTCACTGTGAGTTTACCGTCTGAAGCCGCTGATCAGGAAGAAAGAAAGACATATATTATCTACTTGGGATCACTTCCTAAGGATGAGCTGTTCTCGCCATTGTCTCACCACATTGGTATTCTCGAAAGAGTTACCGAGAGCAGCTCTGCTTCGAATCTCTTGGTCAGAAGCTACAAAAAAAGCTTCAACGGATTCGCTGCAAAGCTCACTGACCGAGAAGGAGAAAAGCTTGCTAAGATGAAGGAAGTTGTCTCTGTGTTTCCGAGCAAAACTTACAAACTCCAAACAACAAGATCCTGGGAATTCTTGGGCTTCAATGAGAAGCACAAACGAAATCCTACTGTCGAGAGCAATGTTATTATTGGTGTCATCGATTCTGGGATATGGCCTGAATCTAAAAGTTTTAGCGATGAAGGTTTTGGTCCAGCTCCGAAGAAGTGGAAAGGAGTTTGCAAAGGAGGCAAAAATTTCACTTGCAACAACAAGATCATTGGAGCTCGGTTTTACACTGATTCCTCAGCCAGAGATGAGAATGGTCATGGAACTCATACTGCCTCAACCGCAGCAGGAAATCCGGTAAAGGGTGTGAGCTTTTATGGAGTGGGGCAGGGAACTGCAAGAGGAGGCGTTCCCTCTGCGAGGATTGCTGCATATAAAGTTTGCAATTCTGAAGGTTGCTCTTCAGAAGGGCTCTTGGGTGCTTTTGATGACGCTATTCATGATGGAGTTGACATCATTACAATTTCAATTGGAGCCGAAGCTGCAGCCCCTTTGGATCAGGATCCTATAGCAATCGGTGCTCTTCATGCAATTGAGAAAGGGATACTAACCTTGCAATCTGCAGGAAATAGTGGTCCTGACGGAGGTTCTGTATCAAGTGTAGCACCATGGATTCTTGCAGTTGCAGCAAGTAGCACAGATCGTCGCATTATTGACAAGGTTATTCTTGGAAACAGAAGGACGCTTGTCGGTAGTTCAGTGAACGCTTTCAAATTAAATGGAACAAGTTTTCCGTTGATAGAAGGCAAAAATGCAAGTCAATGCTTCTTGGATTGTGAATTAGGTTGCCTGGACCCTAATTTAACTAAGGGAAAGATTGTGGTATGTTCTGCTATTAGGGGCAGTATTGAGGCTCATCGAGTCGGTGCAATAGGTGCGCTAACTAGCACTACCGAACCCGATGTTTCTTTCATTGTCCCACTACCTGCAGCAAGTTTTGGCAGTAAAGATTTTGGCGCTGTCGAGTCGTATCTCAGCTCCACAGCCAACCCTCGAGCAACGATACTAAAAAGTGAAGTCATAAAAGATCTTGCTGCACCTACTATCGCTTCCTTCTCTTCACGGGGGCCTAATTCTATTTTACCTGAAATTATCAAGCCGGACATAACTGCCCCGGGGGTTGATATTTTGGCTGCATATTCACCTGTTGCTCCTCTCACAGAGAGCTCTGAAGACCAGAGGCGTGTAAAATACAGTATCTTATCTGGAACCTCCATGTCTTGCCCGCATGCTGCTGGTGTCGCTGCGTATATCAAGACATTCCACCCCAACTGGTCTCCGTCTGCTATCAAATCATCTATTCTTACTACAGCTGGGCCTGTGAATGGCACCAACAATTCCACCTCACCGGGTGAATTTTCGTATGGATCTGGGCATATCAATCCTGTAAATGCTGTAAATCCGGGGCTTGTGTACGAAACTTCTAAGAATGATTACATTAAGATGCTATGCTCGACCTTGGATGAGTCCAAAGTTCGACTTATTTCTGGAGACAAAGCCCCCTGCTCTGCAAGTGCTGGCAATAAATCGGCCAAGGATCTCAACTACCCTTCACTGGCTGGTAATGTTTCACCAGGAACTTCATTTTCGGTTAAGTTTCAAAGAACAGTAAAAAATGTTGGCATTGCAAACTCCACATACAAGGCAAAGATCATCTCAAAGCCGGGAGTTAACATCAAGGTGGTGCCTCAAGTTCTTTCCTTCAAGTCTTTGAATGAGAAAAAGACCTTTAATGTGACAGTTTCCGGAAAAGGTATGCCATATGGTTCGTATGTATCTGGGTCGTTGGTGTGGACGGATGGCACTCACAGCGTTCGAAGTCCAATTCTTGTAACCAGCTTCTCGGCTTGATCACGAGTTCATCAATGGGCCTTCATTGCTGCAAATAAAACGTATTTAGTGATTGTATATCTTTCCATTCTTCATTCTGTTTAAGTTGTTGAATTAAATATGGCCAGATCTTTTAGCACCGTGTCTTGAAAATCTGTTTGTAATATGTAATTTCTCATTTGTGGAGCTTCTTGTTTTATCTACTTTTAAAATTTCTAACAAGTGTTCTTCTACTGTTATTGGACGTTCTGAAATATCCACACATGGTAGTATAAGTGCGTTTGTTCTTGTTTACATATTTCCGGTGTACAAATTACAATCAAGCATAATTCTCTCATCACTGGACACCAAGATTTTATATTGAAAGGATCTTGACAATCAATAGGAGAGGATTTGGGGTCCAATTAAAATGGAATTGAAATGGAAAATTTATTCATTGAATTATAGCATTGTAAAGGAAGAATACCAAAAAGATATCGATCTAGGGTTGTTTTATTCACAGGTTGGTTAATAAGTTTGTAAGTTTATGTATAAGCCGACAACGGCTCATTGGGTTGTTGTCAAACGAATTTTGTGGTATTTTAAAGCTACTCCGGATCATAGTATTATTATCCCATTGTGAAGATTAGCCCACTCTCCAATCCTTTAGCATAGATAATATCGTTTGTTCAAAAAAAAAAATTCCATAAGTTTTGGGATTAATTTTTTTATTTTTTGAAAAGATATTAATGCTAGAGAGACCAAATTTTAAGATCAATTGCAAATTTAGTTTAAAAAAAATTGGTCTCCTCGCATTACCTTTTCAAATAGTGAATTCGATTTAAACCCAATTTCTTTAGTCATTTTTAGGCATACTAGGATAACCCTTAAATGATGTTGAAGGCTGATTTGGAATTAACATAGCATGGTACATTAAATACGGCTTTTTATCCAAAATGATCCATGAGATTTGCATAACACATCACTTTGGTTATTGAGATTGACAATCAATATAAATGGTCCCTGAGATTGTCCACCATCCATTATTTTGGTTCTTCTATTATAAACTCCATTAAGTGTCCAGGAGCTCTTGCCCGGAAGTTTGGGCAATTTTCAAAGTTTCGTAACTCAATCGTTTCTTAACCAAATTCGACCCATAATATATCAAAATGAAGATAAAAAAAGTGTAGAACAAGATTATACCTATTTGGAAGCCCAATAGTTGCCATGGCCAGAAAATAACCTGAAAAGTGATTGGTCTGCAAGAAAACTGGAAAACTCAGTAGAAACTGAGTAAATTTTAAATGCCCATAACTTCTTCAATACTCAACGAAATCGAGTGATTCAAAAACTAAAATCATACTTCTTGACAACACAAAAGAGAATGGTACCTTTCTCAAAGGCTAACTCGCCATGGTTTCACTGAATTACGACTCGAAAATGGTTGTCTTGGTCGTCAAGTTAGCCACTTTCGAGCCGTTTTTCGGCCAAACCACGGTGATTTAGCCATCAAGAAAGGTACCATTATCTTCATCTCATTTATAAGTATGATTTTAGTTTTTGAATCACTCGATGTTGTTGAGTATTGAAGAAGTTATGAATGTTTAAAGTTTACCCAGTTTTCTCACGGACCAGTCACATCTCAGGCTATTTTCTGGCCATCTTCGGAAACCATTGGGCTTCCAAATAGGTATAATTTTGTTCTACACTTTCCTATCTTCATTTTGATATATTATGAGTCGAATTTGGTTAAGAAACGATTGAGTTGTAAAGCTTTGAAAATTGCCCAAACTTCTGGCCAAGAGTTCTGGGACACTTAACGGAGTTTTTAACGAAATGACAAAAATAATGGATGGTGGACAATCTTAGGGACCATTTCTATTGATTTTCAATCTCATGTATCAAAGTGATTTGTTATGCAAATCTCATGGACTATTTTGGCTAAAAAGCCCATTAAATACTGGACTCCAATAAAATTTAAAAACTCAAGGTTTAAGTCTAAGAATTGAGCTAGCCAACGACGGGAATTTAAAACTCAATTAGAAAATAATGTTCATTTTTTATATCTTATGTAGTCTAAATGGTTATTTCATATTACTATTAAGTTTTTTTTTTAGCAAAAGGAGTTTCATTATAATAGTCAAAATCGTACATGAGACATGTTAAACGTGTCCTTTAAAACAACTAAAGAGATTACACATGTCTATAGATTATTGCAACCTACAATTACAAACACATCAGAAATACAAAACGATTCTTTCAATCACGGAGGACCCTTAGTCCTAAACCGTAGTTATGAGCATTAAAACACTACATGCTCGAAAACTATCGTAGAGGCTCCATGAGGAAAAAACTGAATTAATCTCTAATGATTTTGGAATCGTTAGCAAAGAAGCTCTGCTATGAATCCCCTCCAACAAACGTCAAGATTCATTCTCATTGTCCTTTGGCTAGCATACAAGCAATAAACATCACCACCTCAGAAGTGAAGAACAATCGCCACTCTAGAACCCAAATTTTGCACAAAGCATGACCATAACCACAACCACAAAATCTCTCTTTGACAAAGAAAGAGAGCGACCATAACCACAAACTGAAGCCTCTCCTTGAAAGAGCCACAAACTAGAAACAAAGACGAAAAAAAAAGAGATCAAGAAGGTTTGCCACCAATCCCAACGATAAAGACAAGGGTCAGCGATTAGGGTTTTTCCTTTTGCTTTTCTCTATCGCAAGGCGGGTTTTTTTTTTTCTACTATCTATTAAGACTTTTTATATTAGCATCCCACAAAATGTTGAATGCACCCCACATTAAAATTTAATACTAAATAACTTATTTACCCCACTATGCAATGTCAATTTTGACCTTATTAGGTTTAAAAAAAAAATTCTAAATACACCCCAAATCACTTTTAGCGTATTATTTCTATTCTTCAACTATCAAAACCCCTTCCACCCTCCATTGTTGAACGAAACCCTAACCAATGAAACAGAAAAATTATTTTTGAAAGTCTAATGGAATCATTTGGTGCCAATCCCCATCAAATTTGTTGGTTCTTTTATGTTATTTGTATTAGAAAGATGGAGACCTAGTTCTTCAATATATGAATGATAGCATATGTCTGGGCAAACCTGCCTTGTCATCGCAAAGAGAAAAGTTTAGCGATTAAGAAAGGCAACATTTTATGTGGCCACCCTTGAGAAAAAGGGTAGCAACTATAGGAATCTATTTCAATTGAATGTTAGATAGTGTCAAAGAATGCAAAATGCAGTTAAAAGACACATAACCCTCTAGCCAAGAGAAATCGAAGAAAATGTTCACAATCAACAAGAAAGGGCATTCTTTAAGTCATTAGAAACCGAGATCCAAAACAATTCCCAATACTTATCCTTTATTTTTTAATTCAATCTCCAAATTTGTGCTTAAACATCCTGGTATTTCTTTCTAGACAAACCATCCAGAACATTACCATTGTACCAGTGCCACAAAACTCTTACCTTTTTTTCTCTAATCTAAACATTTTTCAAATCATTCATTTTTGAAATCATTTGGCAAACTAAACGTTCAAATGTTTAGATTCAGTCCCTGAAAATTAAAAATGAGTGTTATAAGATTTGAGAAATGTGGGGTGTATGTAGAAAATATAAGGTGTACATTGAGAATGTGGGGTGTGGGGGTATTATGGGGAAGTATGTGGGGTGTATTAAGATAATTTTTAAGTGAAAAGGCAAATGTGGGGTGTATTCAACAATTTGTGGGGTGTTAATATAATAAGCCATCTATTAATAGTATATTTAAGTCATTTAACAATAATATTTTATGTGAGGTTTATTGAACCATATGTGAGGTCCTAATAAAAAACCTCGAAAACTTGTTCGAATCTAACCTCGTCTTGGTGATATCTAATTGGCAGTTAAAAGTTCTATACAAGCTGAATTGCATCATCGTGCATATGGAAAGAAATTAATTTTCATATGGAAAGAAAATAATTTTCATGTCTATCGAAATTGTGGACAAGGGATAAAATCGAACAATTGTTTGAATCTGACTTTCTTCTTGGTGATAGTTGCCAAATAAAATTTATTCATCGTTAAAGGAAAGAAAAATTGGATGTTAATGCAGATGCGATTTCCTACTATAAAGTAGTCGTTCCTGGTCACAGTTTTCATCATCGAAACAAAGAAAATGGCAAAGCACGGAGCTATGCTATTTTCTTATGCTTTGTCCATAATTTTCATACTCGTTGTGAGCTTACCGTGTGAAGCCGTTGATGATGAAGATAGAAAGACATATATTGTATACTTAGGATCACTTCCTAAGGATGAGATGTTCTCGCCATTGTCTCATCACGTTAGTATTCTCGAAAGGGTTACAGAGAGCAGCTCTGCTTCGAATCTCTTGGTAAGAAGCTACAAAAGAAGCTTCAACGGATTCGCTGCCAATCTCACTGACCGAGAAAGAAAAAGGCTTGCTAACATGAAGGGAGTTGTGTCTGTGTTTCCGCGCACAATTTACCACCTTCAAACAACAAGATCTTGGGACTTCATCGGAC